>WTXF01000090.1:0-131628 GCA_022496215.1 Russula brevipes | reverse complement strand
GCACCGCTGGCATAGTCGTGGCGCACCTTTTGTGAATGTTGTAGACGGTCACCAAAGGGTGTATGATGCGAGCGATTGTCCTGGCGTCTATCCACATTCCGACAACCCGTTCCCTAGTATCCGAACTTTGCTTTCCATCCCATTTTCTCTTCTCCACACCGTCCCTCGCCTGTCCGCCATTCTTCCCCGAAGCCAATATCAACACGAACTGATCGTGATGGCGGAAGAAATCATATTTTTATGGTCGTGGGATCCGTCACCTGCGGAGGTAGAGCTATTGACAGCTCGCGCCGCCCAGGATGATTCTCGGACGGTACGAACGCCCAAACCCATACCCATCCGAGATCGTCAAACTGTCACATTCGACGCGATGCGCCCCCGCGTAACACTCGGCCCAGCGACAGGTGTCCACCGTGTTGACCATGACCAATGATGAGAACAAGAAGACGCTGTCGAAGGTGCCGCCTCGCATTCCCACCTCTTTCGAGAAAGGTATCATCGGTGGTCTGAGTACAAGTGACTTGCTCATGATCAAAGGGCAGATTGATTCCGGGTTATAGTTCAGTATATGCACCGAGAATTATTCTCGCGGCAATGATCATGTTGTCAAGATAGCAATGGCATGGGCTTGTCTGTCTGTACTACAGACCACAATTACAGTCGTTGGTTGCAGATGAGCGAGTGTCGTATTGTAAAGACGACAACACAACTGCGCAAATGCGCAACATCGAAGGGAAGGTGGTATGCTCCGCGGAGTACGCGCCGGAGCATCCCTCAGCTCACTCCTCTCTTTCGACCCACGTCCACCGCCCGCACCGCCCGCAAGCCGAGGTGATGACTACCAAGAACAAGGTTCGATCAAGTTCAAGGCTCCGAGGCATTTCGAATTCCCGTTGTCACGTCCGGATGCGATGCGAGCCTACGTAAGTCTTTCTGCAGTCAGTTTGTTTCCGCATGTCTTGTTTGGGACTGATAATACGTAGTGCATGTGTTTCAAATCACTCTTTCAACACCTCAATCTCAAGCCTCAATGCCTCAAGCTTTAAGATTCCTACTGCAGAACTGTCGCCAATATATAGGTTGTCCTATCACTCTGTTGTCCGATCCTCTCTTTGTAACTACTCAGACGCATTCAAAATCCTTCCCAATTCGCAATCAACTAACTATGGGCTCACATGCTTCGCGGTCACCCCTATACATTAAAATACAATTACAATGTTCATTACAAGCCAGGTCTATTGTAAGGTCTTTCCCAGTTTTCCGGCATACAGTTGAAAAGCCAGTCACATCATATGCGTACCGATCCACGAAGGTCTCAAGGCTTCCGCGTGGGCTCCCACGCACTGGCCTCGCCAGCTAATATCTGATCTCCATGCTCAGTGAGCGTCGGCTACAACAGGTAAAGTCAGTGGCCACTTCTCCCGCCAGAGCGCTGCGAGCCGTACTTTACGGAGCACCTGGGATTCCAAACAGTCAGCCGCGGGTGGCGGTAACCGTCAACAGGCCCAGTACTCACCTTTCCGCGGGTCTTCTATACTCGATAATATGGGTATATTTTGCATGTTAGTCTCCTCTTTTGACTGATATAACAGCCACAAACCTTGGCATAGGCTAAGAAAAACTGGTGAGTACTATATCGAGCACCTCGCGGGTTGATTGAACCTACCAATTACCTGCTCCTTCCACGGCACTGGACCAGTCGGGGCCGTTGTCCTGTCATCTGGCTTCAAATCGGCTACGTCGCTGTAAGCACGCTGTTGGGCCGCGACCGTGTTTTATCCTTACCTTGTTGGGGCACGGCATGAATGCGACTGGGATCGACGTTCTGGGACGGCGGCGAGGCGGTTTGCGCCTGGAAGGGTGGTCTGGATGACTAGGAACAACACAGTCCACTTCGGCGACGAAGAAAGCTAACATTAACATACATTGGCGGCGTATGCAGGGTGGTCGTAGTGGCGGCCATAGTTGTCCTTCTCGTTAATGTCCGCCGCATTAGGACCCATCTTGGGATATATATCTTAGTATGAGCTATGACGTCATGCGCCATGCCGACGTCATCCACTCCCCCCATAGAGGTATCAGCTGCCGGAGCTCCGCAGACCAGCGCAAGAAGGCAACAACTATCGGTCGTGAGCTGGTCTACGCGCATTTAGATGTCGAGGTCAGTGAACTCAGACGCCAAAGTTAATGTCCAGTGACCAATCCAGCGCAAAATTATAGCAGCGAATAGTAAATGGATGAGGGGAACAATGCACAGGAGAAAGGATGAAAGACGAAGAGACGCCTCGACGACAATCGCACGCGCGAGGGTACCAGACGTGGGATTTCCCAAAGCACAACGAAATCTTTCGCCGGGCATGGGACAAACACATCCCCCTCCGCCTCAGAACGACGGACTCTTTCCTGGATCACGATATAGACAATAGCGGTGACATGCATGCTATCAGTGCAATTGCCCATGACTTGTCTCATAAATAGAAGAGACGGCTTAAGGTACAGTGATGGGGCCAAGGGTGCAAACCTCGGTAACCACCCGCCGCAACTATGTGCCTTCTTTTCTGGTTGCATTTGCCACTAGCACCATCGCTCCTGTCAACGGAGTGTCTCGTCAGAGGGTGGTGAACGCCTTTTGCAAGATTAATTGGAATTAACGCCGGCTCGCAGTCTCTGCGACGTCGGTGGGGACAGGAAATGTTGCAGTAAACCGTCCAAATACTAGACTATGTGTCCCTTCATGCGATGTATTGTTCACTCATACTGTGCACTCTGTAGGAAGTCATACCTGACATTGACGTCCGCCTTGCAAGCGAGACATTTGAGAACAATAGGGACCCCAAATTCAGTTAATAGGTCACGAGCCCCTCCCAACAATGCAGTGCGCCGCTTGTCGACTTGGGTTCGGTCGACCCGCCTGAAATCAAACCAAAATTCAAATAGAGGCTTCTATGTAGAATGTCATGGGGACAATCAACCGACAACGTGCAGAGGATGAATCACAATTTAACCCGGTTATGGTTAGTGCCTGCCATGTGGGTATAAGGTTCCAAATTGAGGGGTGACGGGGACTTGTAAGATGTCGATGCGACTTGTCACAGACCAGATGCTCGTGGTGTGGCCAAAAAAGCATAATGCAGGCCCCTCTGAGGATGTGATTGAGCGCCCGTGGCCAAGGCGATTTTTTTTTGGCATATGGAGAAGATCGAGTATTGCTTGCATGAGATGCCGGTGAGGGGCTGGCTGAATATTCATCCAAGACATTCCATTACGAACGTGGAGTGTTAGCTCGGATCTGGGTCACTACCGTCGTCGTAAGGTGGCTGCAGTCCCAGCAAACTGGTGATGCTCAAGGGCGTAGCTTCAACATTGTCAATTTATTTAGCCATTACCATTTTTCTGTAGAGAAGGGGGACGTACCAAGAGAGGAGACAGGCGAGGAGACAAATACCACCCACAGCGATATGGCCCATCTGTGCAATCACAGACAACTTGACGCCAGCATAAGCAGCCTCACTCCATCTTGTGCATAACGCTGCGGCAGCGAACGCAACCATCACGCCACTCGGCGGAAGTAACGCGCTCCAACGTATCAGATTGGGTTGCCCTCTCGCAACACAGTATCTTGGACGAACCGCCAGGCGTATAGCGCCCGTATTGCCATGCTCACAGTGTTGGCCCACACCAGTGCAGTATCGCCCATGCCGAGCAACCGCGATCCTCCGATAGTGGTCACAACCAAGGATATGGAGGCGGCGGTCATCATACGGCTCTGAGCTCGTAGATCTGCAGGGGTGCACACGGATGCGAAGAATGCCTCGAGCACCCCATTATACGCCATGGCAGGGAGGTAGAAGCAATATACACGCAGGATACTAGGGGCAGACGTCTGCAGATATCGCGGCGGTAAGACAAGCGTAGTGGCTAGTGCCAGATATGGCGGGCCGAAAGTCACTAGGAGCAGTAGAAAGTGGGTAAACAGGAGTAGGATGGTGGAGAGTAGCTGGCCAGCCGTCTTCAGGGCATCTTTTTCTTTCTCCCAGACGATGATGGGATGGACAATGACTTTGAGAAAAAGACGCGAGAGGATTCCTCTATTGGTTGAAACACGATTCGCGCAACGAGGGAGCCTGTATATCGGTAAGCTGGTAACACCCGACCGTACAACAATACGACGCGCCATAGTTGGAGGCAATGGCATAGCCACCTTGGTCCGCCAGCGGACTTAGGCGGGATATGAGCAGTTTGTCCCCCTCCGTCAGGAAATGCTTCACGACTGATTGGACGGTCATGGCGCCGAGAGGTGTAACAAGTCTGGATCAAAATAAGCGGCCTTCTTGCTGTCGAGGGGATTAGCAGCTAACAAATATGGGCGCTCGTGAAAACTCACTGGTCATGATCTTCAAGGTCACTCTGCGCAGGGCATAGCGCGTCGACCTGCCACAAAACTTCCAGAACACTGCGAAGGTAGAGAGGCCATACGCAGCCTGCCCAGCGGCGAAGGCCATCAATGCCCAATCAGGCGATGCAAACGCAAGGCCGAAAAACGTGACCAGGGTCTTCATGAAGACAGCGGCGCCTTCTGCACGTACGCGCACGTCCACCCGCATTTCGTTCTGCGCGCGGATGTACAGGGGCTCGGCGGCGAGTTCGATGGCGGCGGCGAGCGCGTATATCGAAACGCTAAGATGGAAGTGTGCCTGCGCCCGAACGGCGGGGGCACTGGTCGCCGCATAGAGTACGGCGAGAGCTACGGCAATCGGCACCCCGACGTAAGCCGGGAGAAGCGAGATGTTGCCCACGAGATCTGGCGAGGTGCTCTTCCGTTGGCGGAGCAGGGCGACCCGCACGCCTTCGCGCGACAGGAAGAGGGTGGTCGAGAGTAATAGTTCGAACTGGACCGTTGCGGTGCCGAAGGTCTGCGGAGTGGCGAGACGCACCAGTGCTTGGTTGAGGATGAAAGTGAGTGCCCTTGAAGAGAGTTGCAAAAAGACTAGGGAAGAGATCGAGGTGAGGGATGCGGCGAGCAAGTTTGGCGAGGGCGTCGGGGCTGCATGGGAGCGGTTGGCGTGAGACATGGATATCGTGGACCCGTCCCCAAATGAAAGTGAGATCCACGAAGGCGGGTATTCTGAGCCACAACGCCAAACGACTGAGCTTGCGACTATGGACGAGACACACGTGGACAGGACAGAACCCTAACCTAGCCATCGCCCACCCACAAATTGACGGAGCGTGGGTTCTCCTTTGTACTTGCTTGAACGGCCTCTGAAGACCTTTCAAAGCTTCAACCCAGACAAGGACGCTTGGATTTGCTGGTGATCTTCGTTGAATACATCGGCTGGCTCATAACTTCTGGCTTCCAAAAGTGCGCCCACGATGCAGTGAGTGCAATGAGGAGCTCTACTTTGGCCCGACCAACCTACCACTGCCAGGTTGTCCATTTGCCTTTTCGCCGCTTGCCCAAGGGGTGCGCCTGGTCATACAGTATGACAGTGCAAGACACCTTACCCTATGGGTTGTGCGCGCCCCACCCGAGCCCGAAGCTTCTGAAAGAGCTTAATCAGCTATCGCCTTTGTCTTAACCCGCCGCCGCTAGTTAACTTCGCCATGCTAGAAGCCATTAGCCGAATGCTTTGGGTTTTCACTGCGTTCGCATTCTTCCTTCGCTACCGAGACCGCCTCAGCAGGGCGCACGGTATTCAATTCTTACGGGTTAACCTAGTTCGTCGGTGGCGGATTCTCTGACCCTTCCGTGAATCTTAACTCTGACGGCGTTGTCCCCATCGCCATGTAAGTGTAGATTCTCATGGGTCGCATCGTGGTTCGTGTGTCTTCTGTTCCATCACTGATAAGCTAACTTAGATCAGATACGATATCCTTGGCGCTTTTCAAGGGCCGTGACCCACATGCAAAGGTGACATGAACTACACGCACATTCGGCACAAATGGAGCGCGGAACGAATCTCTGCTCTTATCATTTCCTTCGAAGGGTAAAATACACACATGCGTACATATTGTACGTACGATCCCTCATCGATAAAACAGCATGGAGCGCTCAGTATGACACCCGAGTAGTAGCATGTGTGTGGGCGCCTCTAACGCCTCGTGCCATGATCCCACATGGAACTGGAGCAAAAATATTAGGGTCGCTGCGCACTATTGTTTCCGCTGGCTTCTTTCGGTGCCTTTTTCGTGACTCAACTTCCGGCATTACCATGCGCCACTGCTTTTTCCGGGGCTGGGCTCGCTGGGGGGGCAAATAGAACTGGTGCCGTTATGCAGCCCTGCCTCGGCCTTTGGCGGTAAAACAAACAAGCAGTGTATTTGTCGATGGTACTGGTACAGTACTAGTCAGCCTGTGGCACCAGGCTCGGGCTCACCGCACCGTCGGAGTTACGTACGTTCGCCATACGCCACTACAGTAATGGTAAAGGATGTCTGGCATATCGAGTTCTTTACGCCAGAAGCCAAGAGAAGAGCCCGTGACGTTCGTCATTGGACGTCTTCCAAGATACAGTATCACAACGGTCTATCACAAAACGGACAGTTGGCATCTTGGATGGTACCGCTTAACATCCGAAGGCTAATGGTGTTTGGGTCTGTGATCCAATACAGCGATCTATGCGAAAATTGATCATAAGCTTTCGGGTGGTAGAGATAGACGAGATCATTTGCTAATTTCTTTTTCAGTCGTACTGAATCTGACTGGTGCTAGATCATACAAGTCTAATAAATAATGCGTGGGTTCATCACGGTACTGTACTGTAACCTGGACCTGAGTATGGCTATACAATATACTTGGCAAAACTTGAACGACGACATCAGACGTGCGGAAGGTAAAGCAAAATCAGAGACGGAAATACAACCACGTCCATACGCCAAAGGGATCCATCTCCACCATCCCCCTCTATTCCGCATTTTCCGAGGCTAGGTAAGAGTAGCGCTCCCGAGAAGACACGTCTCCCACACTGGTGGGACGGCTCGTGGTAGTCATGACTGAATAGAGTGAATCATCGGTTTCTGATGGGGTCGGGCTCGCCTGGGCTGATCGTGCGTCCGAGGACACGGCGTCCGAGCCCCACGCAGGATCTGTCACCAGTCGGACAGGAATGACGCAACGCATATCACCGATTGGGCCCTTGAGCGGGTCTGGAGGAGAAATCGAAAAGACGATGTAGTCCTACATGCGGGGGTGCATCGACATGAGCACAAAGAAGAGAAGGAGGGCCCGGTGCGAGCGAGCGAGCGAAACTGAAGCGGACCTTGACCCACAGCCCGGCAGCTCTGAACCCCCCTATCGTCACCTGCGAATCGACCTTGATTTCGCCAGAAAACGAGAGCCAGTCTGTACCGTCACCCTGATACGCGCGATCGCGGTAAAAAAAAATTGCAAGGAAACATCATATCAGCGTTTAAGACCGACGCGTGTGGCGCTCCGCGGAAGTGGAGACCAAACGAAAATAGAAAAAGGAAACGAGGGGATGTTGGATGTGGATGATGGATATGGGAAACGACGGCACGGCAGTCTAACTTACCGTCCGGTAGAGAGATCCCTCCCCAATGGCCCTAGTGTGCCATATCTCCGATGTGGCCCCTACGGGCGCGTACTCGCTTCTTACAATAGAAACATGTGCGGGGTCAGTTGCCGGATGAGGAGAGGGCCAACCAACACTCACTTGACGTCGACGCTCGTTTGGCGAAGCAGCTGGATCCGCGAGCACGCACGAACTGGCGCGGCCCCATGCGTGAGGGCATGTAAGTCAGGAGCGTTGCGAGGGCCTGCCCAGGCCCCGTGAATGTGATGTGGTAGGGGATCGCCTGGCGCATGCATAGCACGTGCGACGCAGGGGTATAAAACTTTCACGACGTGTGCATCAGCGCTCGTACGCAGTGCGGAGAGAACGGCAATAGAAGGGGGGAGGGGGGGGAGACGCACCTTGCAAACGATGCTTTTTGACGAGGATCCTGGCACGCGCGCCGCGATCGGGGTCTCTTGCACGCGCCAATCAGGGGACATGACCAGGCCGGGGCTGGCGTTGGTCGACTCCAAGCGCGGGGGTAACCTCCGTGCAGGCCGCCCGCGCGGGTAGAATATGAACGGCGTCGAGACGGACCTGTGTTGCGGGCGCCGGCGTCCCGAGTTAGCATGGCAGGCTCAAGGGAACACGGAGACGGAGAGAAAGAAACGCACGTGGCGCCGATGCCGAGCCTGGCGGTCTTGGTTTTGCTCGCCACCGCGGTCACGGTGTAGTCCACTTCCGCGGTGAATCCGGGCAGTCCGCTGAGGTGCGCTTCGAATGTGGGCGGGAGCGCCTGCTGCAGAGCGCGCAAAAGCCGCCGGACAGTATACGTATACGAGCGCATACATGTGGAGACGTCAAATCAGCCACGAGACCAACGGTGCTAGCGAGAGACCAAAAAAAAAACGACGAGGAATGGAAGGATGGCGCGCACCCATGTACCGTGCTCGTCGCGAAACTCGGTTGGCAAGGTGATGCTGAACGGTAATCTAAAGGGGCACGGCCGCAGATCGACGTCCTTGCGCCAGAGCGTGAGCGTCTCGTCGCAGAGCACCGTCGTCGTCGTCCCGCCTTCGGCGACCTCCTTCACCTTGAGCAATCCCTCGACCTTTTTGATTGGTTGATTTGATTTCGATATTCGATATTCGGTTTTCGATTTTTGTGTGTGGATTTTGTGTGTTATTTTTTTTTTTGGGGGGGGAAATTCAAATTCAAAAAAATGTCGGCGCGGGGGCAAAGAGCGAGAGAAACGAGAGGAGAAAAGCACACACGCGGACAACGACGAAGGAGAGGCCCTCGGGCTTGAGGAGCTCGACGGTGCCCTCGACTGGCACGCGGATGCCAAATACGGGCACCGCCACGTTGTCGTGCGCCTGCCCGGAGAGGCGGAGGCGGACGCTCCCGCGCCTCGAGTCCTTGACGAATTCGGCTCCCCGCGGTGCCAGTGTTATCTCTGGGAACGGCGACGGCGCCTGGGAGAAGCGCATTTCATTGAGGAGGGGCTCGGCGGAGTAGCTGGCGAGGGAGAGGCTGGACATCATGAGTGTGTGTATGTGGAGGGGTGGAACAGGGAGGGGACGCTTCGGAAGCAAATGGCTGATAATATGTCCGCATCGCCTGGCCAGGCTAACCCTTTAATCTGAAAGACACATCTGCGAATGGAGGGAGAGCATCATTAGTCTTACTCGATCTTGTCAGCGCGCCGGGGTCGACCATATGGTGCGCTGGTCCATGTGGTCCCCCCAATCCGAACCACATGCCAGTATCTCGGTCTGTCCACTTCCGAAGATGGTCCAGCCCAGCCAAAGACGGTCGTGTCTTCGATTACATCACGTCACGCTCCTCAGCGCTTGACGCAGGCAACTTGCAGTCGCATCAGTGTCGCATCGCACGGACGAGTCGACCCATTGGTCGTGGGAGCCGACTGCGGTAACCAGCGCAATAGCTCGGAGTGGCGCCCTCGGGTTTCAGATAAATCATTCAAGCGCCCGTTGAATGTATCCCTCGGCCTCCCATGAATTAACCAGCGAAGCGCTTACTGTAATGTATATAACTTAAGTGATGGACACTGGAGAGTTTTTAGCAACTAATTCCCGAGACACGAAACTTAGTCCGGAACCAAGAACGGTAACCCCGAGATAAACGACGCGCGCCACTCCCACCCCACTCGCCCACATGCCATATGGTGCCATCGTGGTGTGCCTTACACCTCGGTGACTGACACGGCCCCACTCGTCCCTGGCAAGTCCGTCGTTAGGTGCATCCGTACTACCTGCTTGAACGGAAATGCGCGTGAATGTAGGCTTGGAACGTCGAGCGTCAGTACGAGGACGTCTTGCACGATGAGCCTGTTGGCGGTGAAACCACCCGCGTTCGCGCGATCCAGCGACACCCGCAATTCACCCCACCAACTAATGGAGCCCTGGCCAACCTCGGCCTTGCTCAGCACACCGTCGGAAAGTACGGTGCCCCGCGTGGCGGACGTAGCGAGCTCGCCAACCACGACGACGAATGTCTCACGCGCGTCGGCTCCAATACGGCGCACCAACTGCACCGACACGGTGCCGGCGCCGGCGGTCACCGCAGGGGCTACCGTGCCGCTCAATGGCAAGAACGAAGATGGAGAGGGCCCGACGAGGAACGGCCTGAGGTAGGCATCTGGGGCAGAGAGTACAACGCGAAAGGGGATGGCTTCGGTGATAGGCGTGATCTGCGAGTATGGGAGGTAGATCTGGTCGAAAGGGCAAGACGGCGTGCCAGATGAGTTCTGATAGGTCGAACTGCAATGGAAGAAACGAGAACGCCACCTGTGTGTGGATCGGCAGGGTATGCTCCATTTGTGCGGGGACAAGATCAACAAACAAAGTGCAGGGCTGCTGAGGCGATGACGGCGCGGATGATATCGGGAATGGCCCTGGCAAAGGCGGCCGTGTACGTGGAATATATCCGATCGGGACAGACAGCCTACAACCGGGCACGCCAGCAGTTCGCAGAGGTGTGAGCAATGACAGTCGGAGATCGAGCTAGGCATTGGAGATGTACGTACCGCGTCGTCCGGCGAAAGATGGAGAATAGGCTCGTGGGTGTGCGCGTAACTGTGACAACGATCGTCCAGTTCACGCTTACACGAAACCCGGGAATGGAACTCAACCGACTGTCGAAGGTTGGGGGGAGCAAGCGCCCGTTTGGGAAGAAAGTAGGCATGACGCGACGAAACGAAAAATCGCCAGGCAGGTTGGCACTGGCGACGTCCCATGTGACCAGTTTATCAGAGAAAAAGACGATGCTACTCCTGCCGCCTGCCTGGAGTTCGCGCACAGAGACGGAGCCTTCCAACTACCGCGACGGTGAGTTCGAAGTCAAAGGAAAAGACGGAGGTGAGGACGCCGCACCTTTACGTCGAGGGAGGCCAAGCCTCCCACTTTGGAAAGGACGACCATGCCGGTTATCGGACTCCCGCTCCTGTAGGGAGGTAAGGACGTTCTCGCCTTGTGTCCAAACAGGATCAATGTAATGCCGCTACTGTGCCTCACATATGGGGATCCATGTGAGGGCGACACGGGCGACAAGATGTCGCCCTTCTCTGAAGGATGTGCCGCGAAAGGGACCAGCGGCCTCGCCGAATCAGGGACTGATCCTAATGACTGGCGGAGTGATTGAGAGTCCTCGAAGGAGGATTCATGAGGGGCATTGAGAGCCAGAGCGGACGTCGATAACGACTGCCATCTCCGAGTGTGTGCATAAGGGTGTAGCGGTAGCAGATCCGTGGGCTGTGCTTCCCACTGGCAAGCGGAGGCAAAGTCCATTGGTTAAGTGGAGATGGGGAAGAGAAGGGTGTCGGTGTTGCAGAGCGCCACAGAGCAACGGACCACGCCTCTGTAAAGAACCCAGGATCAGGTGGACCCCCTGACATCAATACGCACGACGGGCCATCATGACAAGCATAGCCCAAAAGGTGATGCAGGTGATGCCTTCTATCGAAATCAGTACGGGTCCCTTGATGTCAACTGCCAATTGAGCTCATTTCATTGATGACAGCCGTGAGACCGCTCCGGTCCGGATGACCCGGATAGCCGAGGCCACTCCGAGACCGCTCTCGTTTTATTTGTTGTCGACCACATTCACGACCACATTCACATCGCTATGCAATCTATCGAAGAGTCGCCTTGGGACGACACGCCCTCCGCCGCACCCACCCACGCAGAAGCCGAGTGGACCAGACTCTCCTCCGGCTTCCAGAATGTAAGCAAGCACACCCTCTCCCCAAAAATAACAAATCCCTTATCGCGCCCGAGGTACAGGCGGGCTACCGTGACGGCATCACTGCTGGAAAAGAAGGGGCCCTCCAGGAGGGCTTCGACGCAGGTTTCGCACAAGCCGGCGCACCACGCGGTCGCGAACTCGGCCTCCTCCGCGGGCTCGCGAGCGCACTGCTCCTCCATCTGGCACCCCCAGCGCGGGAGACCGCATCAACCTCGGCCGCACGCGACATCGTCGATGCGCTTGCGGCTGTGCGATTCGATGACATCGCACCGCCGCCGCCGCCCGAGGAGGCGGAGCACGTGCACGATGATGTACATGTGCATGGGGTTGGGAAGACCGAGGGGAACGGCGAGGATAGGCCGGGAGAAGGGTCTGCTGGGCCCAAACCGGCCGCGACGACTATCGAAGACGTGCGTGCCCTCGGTGTGAGGCTCGAGGGACTGCTGCGAGAGGTTGGGGTGGAAGTCGACCTGGACTTCGAATCCTTTGACTCATAAACGTTCGCTTCAACCCTTCAAATTGATGAAGTTGGCCAACCTCCGCGGACGTCACAATTCGCTGCACGGCTTTCGTTCCTTTGTACGTCTGCTGCGAAGACTCCGGAAGGCTAGGTGAGCCTGCGACGACGATGGCAATGGGCTGAGACGTCATGCGTGTCATGGTCGGCAGTTCCCTGATATCCAGAACAGCAGGAATCGATGAGATGCAGCTTCATGAATTTGTGATTCCATGAGACGAGGCTGGCTCACTCTCTCACTTATCGGTACGTTCTCCATCTGCCAAGAGGGAGCGAGAGCTGATCTTGGGTATGCGTAGAACTTGGCTCACCACGCGTCGTCAAGGTTTTCGACCTCGTGTCGAGGAAATGCAGTATGCATGTACTTCGGGGCATGTTCTATACCTGGATTTTGTGCCAAATACAGAGAGCGAAAAAGTGAACTTGTCAAAAAAGGCATTTATCTCATTGTTACTCTTAGTCGTAGAGTCAGGTTGTGGACGCATTGCAACTCATTTGCAAGTCGCATCGGGACCATAACATCGAAGTTGAGAAGCCCGTGGTTGGTACAGGAACATCACATGTGAAAGTGGCCGCTATTCGGAAGCCGCCAGACCAGGGACCTGCGCAGCGCAATCAAAAACCGTCCACCGTCCACAAGGACTACAACTTGCACTCCTCTCTATGTCTGCAAGTATTCGAACGGCTGGCCCTTCCATCGATAAATTTACTAGAATATTTAATGTTGCGTTAACCGATTACGAAAGGGCGACAGGAACACGTCTCGATACCCATCCTTTTGCCACCCAACTCGATACCCGCGATCATGATGGCCCCGGCCCCGAGACGGTCTCGAACATACTTCGAACGCAAGCCGAGGGTTTCAGCAAACTTAGCAACGAGAATGCGAAATTGATGGCCTGGTTGGATTCTATAGTCCACATCCTCTGTACACTTTCAGCAACGCTTGTGCAAGGAATTGGCCTGGTGAGCCAACTGGCCCCTTGTTCGTTCCACATGACAGTTCTCTGACATCTGATTTTCAGTCATTCTCCCCCGCGATACCGATTTTTACCGGCATCGGGGTTCTTTTCGGGGTAAGTATCTTCTCCGTGTTCCTGGTCACGTCCATTTGAAGACCCAATTTTCAGGTGGCGGCGGCGGCGAGGAATGTTGCGGTGAACTGCGATGCGCTCCTCGACCTCTTCAAGCGCATCCATATCTCCCTTCGACGGTTGAATCTTCACACTGGGATCCCACTCGCAAACGAGATGACGGAATTGCTCGGGAAGATCATCGCAGAGTTGCTTTCCGTCATCGTACTCTCGACTAAAGCGATGACGGATGGGCGAATCAGTGAGTTCAAATTCACTTTGTTGTACTTTTTTTCATGACTGACTATGACGCAGAAAGGTTTGTGAAGAGGTTGATGGGGAGGACGGACGTCGAGAAGGCGCTTTTACGGTTGGACACGCTTACAGCAGAAGAGAGCTCAATGATGGCGGCGAGGGACTTGGAGGTCACAAACCATGTTGATGGTGACGCTATAGCGACCGAAGACGGTGCGCAACATTTCCTAACTGTTTTCTCTGCATAAGCGGACTCCTTGTTAAATAGTAACGGACGAGCCCGAAGGTTTGATGCTCCTTGAAGATGTCGTCGTTAACTACTACTGACTTACGCATATTCACAGGAACTGAGTTGTCAGAGAAACTTCGAACATGGCTCAATCCCCCAGATCCTTCCGTGAACCACGACACTGCATGCAAGGTTCGGCATACAGGGACCGCAGGATGGTCTCTCCCCCTTTTGCCTTATTAACTGATACCTTCCCTGAATTCGTAGCTGGTGCGGGGAAAAGCGTCCTTTGGTACGTGGGATCTCGAACGATCCTGTAACAGCAGCTCACATTGTCAATAAGCTCCGCAATTATCCAGGACATCAAGAACATGCGCGAGGTTGGTTCGGCCTTGATCGCGTACCATTACTTCGACTTCAATGATGCCTCTAAGCGCGACATCCGTGGCTTGTTGACATCCCTTGTCTTCCAACTCGCTGACGACTCTGACCATTGCTGGGATGTTCTTTATAAATTGTTCGCCGTGTGCCGTGATGGGGACGAACAACCCAGTGATGTCGACCTTGCTAAGTGTCTTAAAGACATGCTGGAACTCCCAGGACAAGCTCCGATTTTCATTATTGTGGATGCACTAGATGAGTGTCCGAATACCGCTGGGACTCCATCCGCCCGAAAAAAGGTGCTGGACGTTATGGAGGATCTCGTTAGGTCACATCATCCGAATCTTTTCCTTTGCATCACTAGTCGCCCGGAGCAAGACATCCAGGCTATTCTTAGTCCCTTGACACCCGCATCGCGCCGTGTGGGCCTTCACGAGGAAGGTGGTCAAAGGGAGGATATCACCAATTATGTCCGCTCTTTAGTATACACAGACCGAGCAATACAAAGATGGAGAGAAGAGGATAAAGTACTCGTCGTCAATGCGCTCTTAGAACGAGCTGGTGGAGTGTGAGGCGCCTCTGTTATGGCACGTAGCTTTTGTTCATGATCTTGGACAGGTTTCGATGGGTATATTGTCAACTGAACCGTCTGCGTCGATGCTTTCCACCAAGCATTCGCAAGGCCCTGAACGAACTGCCAATCGCTCTGGACGAGACGTACGAGCGGACGTTACAAGGGATCCCCAAAGAGAAAAGGCAGTACGCCCATCGACTGTTTCAGTGCTTGGTCGCCGCTATTCGACCGCTTCGTGTTGAAGAACTCACAGAGGTACTCGCAATCGAGTTTGAGGCCGGCGTCACACCTAATCTCAAGGAGGACTGGCTGTCTGAAATCCCGGAAGAAGCCTTACTTTCCACATGTTCCACTTTGATTGCCGTCATTGAACGCAAGAGTTCGAGAGTCGTTCAATTCTCTCACCCTTCAGTGAAAGAATTCTTTACATCTGATCGCCTTCGGGCCTCCGAGGTCGGAAACATCCGGCACTACCATATTTCCCTCGATACCGCCCACACAATCCTTGCGCGAGCGTGCCTCGCAGTGCTGCTACGGCTTGGTGAAAACATGGACAAGAAACGCCTCGCGGCGTTTCCTCTGGCGTTGTATTCTGCCAGGCACTGGGTTGATCACGCCAAGTTTGGAGACGTGGCGTCGCGAGTTCAAGACGCCATGGAGCAGCTATTCGACCCAGGGAAACCATCTTTTGCAGCGTGGGTCTGGATATTCGGCGGGTGTAAGCCTCGGGGACGGCAATCGCCGCGGCCCCAACGAACCCCATTGTACTTTGCGGTGTCATTTGGATTCAGTACTTTGACAAGGCACCTCGCCATCACGCACGCTGAAGATGTCAACGTCGAGTGTATCCCTTACGGGACTCCATTACTCATGGCACTGGAGAAGGGACGCCTCGACATTGCGCGTATATTGCTCGCTCATGGGCGGACCCGAACTTGACGGATTCCTGTGCGGTAATTCCGTTGTTGAAAGCATATAGTCGCCGAAATCTCGAGGGTATGCGGCTGTTGCTGGAGCACGGGGCAAACGCAGACGTAGAGTTCCATCCTTGGGGAGTTCTATTGCATCACGCGTCGTCCCATGGCAAAGTCGACGTCGCGCGTCTGCTACTGCAGTACAATGCCGATGCGAATGCCAGAGGCACCTCAAACTGGACGCCGTTGCACTGGGCCTCGAGGAGAGGACATGCGGAGATCGTGGAGTCCCTCCTGGCGTGCGGGGCTGATCTCAACGCAACGTCCATGACCAACAACACTCCCTTGTTCCTAGCGTCGGAACATGGTCATCTCGAGGTCGTCCAACTTCTACTTCGGCACGGAGCGGATGCGCACATCCGGGGAAGATTCAACTGTACACCGTTCGAGGTAGCTACATCATGCGGACACATCGAAGTTGCGCAGCTGTTGGAGCGTAGCATGAAAGAAGAACAGGAGGAGCGGAAGACATGATCGCGACTGACATGCGATTAATATTGCTGTGCAGTACATTCGGTGCTTGTGACATATTGTACGGAGGGATCGATTTCACGAAATTCATTGGGGCATCGTGGCACTCCTTGGAGAAGCTGCCGCACATCCCTCCACGTCGCAGTCCTAATGTCAGCACCGATCGTATGTGATTTGTTTGTTTTGCTTCCCTTTTCACTTCGCCGGTCGTACTGCAAGGGGTGAATTGCGGTGTGGTGCCATGGACGGTACGACTTTTGTATTTAATTTGCTCTTGCCATACTATGGTGTACCGTTGCTCCGTGACGACCCAATAATCGTGAAATACATCTCAGACTCAGTAAATAATGATCCTACTGCTACCAAACCACTTCAAGTAGCCTTTGATAGTAATTAATGTACATGTGTCCTATGAAGTATCTAATGGAATTATGGAAGGGAGCTCAGGCAGTGGATAAATCAAAATTTCACGATTAATGGGTAGGAAGAGCAAGGGAAAAAAAAAAACATGTGTCGGCGAGTTTTAATTTGCCACGCCGCTGCAACGTGAGACGGCGTCCGACTGACTCGCACCAAGACGCCGAAAGTCAGCCTCTTCCTTCCTTCCACATCAGAGATCACGAACCCCATACATATGCCCCGCTGTACGCGATCACGCGCGATCTTGAGCCGCACAACACAAGCACACAAAATCCCCGCCACCACAAGGCAGCCGGAGCAAAATCGATGGATTATCTCTGGCGGGGTGGGGGTACCGCTACAACGGGGGACAACATCGACATCGACGCCGTCGTTGGACCGACCAAAATCATCGGGAAGTGAAAGCAGGGGCCTGTCGACGTTAGAGGGGGGATTGATTTGGATTTTTGGAAAATGCAAAATGGTGCGCCAGCCCATCATCTGGTTCAACTTTCGTGCAAAAACGGCCGCCGTCATTCTGTCGCCATAGTGTCTACCCGACCCGCAACATCGTGGCAAGTTTTTAGCGACATGATGATCAGCCTCGGTCCTGACATCAGGCCCAAAAAAAATATCATCTAGACTGCCCTGCAGACGCTGCTACTCGATGAACGGAACACGCTGAGCTGGATTCGCTAGCTACTTCCATTGCGCGCGTCGCGTCGCGTGTAGTGTGGTGTCGCCTGTCTGCCAACTGGCTGGTATCTAGACTCCGTCGGGCGTCCTGCCGTTTCCCGAGAGGATCCGCGCCATAGCTGTCGACTGCCGGTGGGTTCACATCATCGAGAACGGTCCTCCGCAGCACGAGGCCGCAGCCGGCAAGACTACGTTGCCGCCATGAATCCTTGAGCTTTCTTTTGCTCGCCGAACAGAGCCGCAATGGCTGTATAGACTGCCCTCAATACGCGTGGTGCGCACTCAATTGGCTGAAAGCAATCCACATGCTGTGCTACCTGCGATTGCTACCTTGACTCCACCCCGGGTTACTTTCCATGCGTAAAGAGTACAAAGTCAATCATTTCATTACTACTAGTCGTAGACAGAGGGAGTATCTAAGTGGGTACCGTAATCGCATAGCACGTCTCGTTGAATTTCATAGCAATGAGAGATGTTCGTGCTTGGCTGGTATAATCATATCAGAGAGAAGGGAGAAAGCCGAGAAAGAGAAAGGAGGGAGAGTGAAGGAGAAAGGGGTAGTGCAGGTATAGAAACACAATGCTTCTTTCATTCATGATGTGTGCGGGCGTGCGGCATGGATTCGTGGGTGGCCATGGGGGCTAGAGAGACAGAGGATGACAATGAATGGCAAAAAACAGCTAAATGCCAAACGGGAGAAAAAAAAACGCAATTAAACGCCTTAAGAGAGAGAGGAAGCGGAGAGTCCAGAAGCGGGAGGGCGACCGGACCATAATAATAACAATAGAAGAAAAGACGAGAGGTGGGAAAAGGGGAAACAGAGGGCCTATGATTGCAAAACGGGCAAAGCTTGTGTGAAGAAGAACGCTGTGGGGTCTTCTGATCAGCCGATCAGACAGTATACGAGACCCCACATACCACACCACAAAGGGCGGCGCTTCAAATGCCTCGAAACCGCACTGGGCGGTGGAGCAGAATTCCTCTATGAGAAGATCTCCGTGATCGTGCGCCGACGCTCCCTCGCGGCCGCAGCCGAACGGGAAAGCGTTTGTGTGCCTTTGGGCGGCGGCGCATCAAGCGACAAGTGCGATTTCGGGCCGAGCGTGCGTCGGCCTAACGTCAGTCGCGGCGGCGGGCGCTCAGTCTCCGAACCAGACTGTGCAGATTGCGGCGTCCACGGCGACGTCGCGCTCAGCGGGGTGGTTGGCGTTGGCGCATCGTTCGATGCGATGCGGTTGCGCGCGTCCCGCTGCTGCAGCCCGCTTAGCGCGCTCACGCTCACAGTCGGCGGGCGCGAGAACGTGACTGTGGTCGAGTGCCGGTTGCTGCTGGCTCCGGATGAAGATGATTGATTCGACTCGGTGCGCGAGATTGGGAGTGGCGGCAGCGTAGGAGAGACCGTGTGGGGAGTAACTGCCGTCGTTGGGGCCGCGCTCGGCGTGGTGATATTAAGACCAGGATTGGCGCTCGTGCCGCCACGTAGGGCAGTTGTAGAAGCAATCGAGATTTTCCGTCGGTTTGTCGACTTGTCCGTGATAGAAGGGAATGCTCGCTGATCTGCACGTGATTCGGAAGGAAGAACAGGAAGTGGGGCAGGAATGGAGAGTGGGGGGAGCTTGCTTTTGCTTGTGCTTGTATTGCCATTGGCATCAGATTGGCGGGATCGGGGAGCGGGAGTAGGCGAAGGCTCGTATTCATCTTCGATGTGCAGAGATCTTTGTGACTCGATTGTGGGCAGCTCAGGCTTCGCTGATGCATTTGATGCCTCCCTCTGCAACCCGGGCGTAAACAACCTCCGTACAGCAGATGATGAGACGGGACGCGCAGAATCGGGCGGAACGTCTTCTGCAGGATCAAGGCGGCGTTGCCTTGGAGGGGGGTCCCGTTCCCTGAGCAACGACGACGACGCGCGCTGGTTTGAAAGTGCGTTCATGTCTACGCGGCTCGCAGCCCGGCGCATCAGATCGGCCTTGTCTCGCTCGACCCTGGGAAGATCCCAACTACGCCTTGATTCGGTGCTCCTCCGTCCACCCATACCATCCGCGCTCCCACCGCCCCTGCCACTGCCTGTTCCTGCACTCGTTGATGAGCGCCCATCAGTACCAGACCTCCTTGAAATGTCGTCACTTGCGCCGCGGAGGTGCTGCGGACCGCTGGTCCCGCCCACACCAGTAGCAGAAGACTCGCGCAGTACCTTGCCAACTCCGAGCATGAACCCGGTCATTGTGCGC
Organism: Russula brevipes; assembly: GCA_022496215.1. NCBI lineage: Eukaryota > Fungi > Basidiomycota > Agaricomycetes > Russulales > Russulaceae > Russula > Russula brevipes. The sequence continues at coordinate 112,048 of WTXF01000090.1, read as the reverse complement.
ACGAGTTCGTCACTCACTCTCAACGTATCCCTGAAGTCTCCGCCAACATCCTTCCACAATCCGACCATGTCGACCTCATTACCCGGACTGGCGTCTGAGACCTCGGACTCTATCATCCGCTCGAGCGCGCGGTTTGTGGCGGTGCGAAGCATTCCATTTACTTGTTCCGAAAAGCGCACGACGGCTTGCGCACTCCGAAAGACCTCGGGCACTGTCGCAGTCGTAGTGTCGCCCATTGGTGGCAGACGCGACAGGTGTGCTTCGAACATCGTGAGCGATTCGTCCATCAGCCGTAGGTGCTCTAGCGCTTGCTCGTCCAATGGCAAGGCAGGACTGTCCCGTGGGCGTGTGCGTGGGGATCCGTAAGTTCGTTCTTGGGGCGCATTGGAGAAAGGTGTGTACAACGCTTGTCGTGAACTCATGCTATCACGGTCACGATCGAACGTAAACGTGGACTTGTGTGTGCGTAGCGCAGGAGGGGCAGTGTTTGGCGGGAGCAGATCCTCATTAATGGGGCGAAACTCAGCCATCGATGTTGTTGGTCTTGACTGTGGTCCAGAATGCGCCCCGCGCTCCGCGCGATGGTGAAAGGTGCCGTTTGCAGGGGTACGAGGGTCGTAGAGGGAGCCAGTACGCGATGATGCGATCATCCTATTAACAGCTTCCCTCTCTTGAGACGATATCGTAGTGATGGACATGTGGCGGCGGGCAGCCTTGGCATCTTCCAACGATTGGTCTGGTTCACGAAAAACATCAGCTCCGCTCTTGACGCCCATTCCCGCTGCCCGCAGACTCTCGCCGATTAAACGTGCACTGGGAGGGTTTTCCATACCCCCATTCCGCGCTGCCTGACGATTCCCAAGATCACTGCCGGAGCTCAATGGATCTTCGTCTTCGTTGTCATCAACGATTGATCGGGAGGATGTGGAACGCAGATCCTCGGACATCCAGCGAGTTGGGTGTTTTCGTGAGGTGGATAATCGGTTGACCTGGGAGGAACGTGGGGGAGAGCTTTTGTTATCGAGCGTGCGCCGCATCAATGTCCTAGATGGAGAAGTATCACTGAAAAGTGAGCTATACCGCTCCCTTGATGGCTTTTGGGGCGTGGTGGGCTCCTTGGAGGCCTGGGATGAGGTACTCATCATTAGCTGACGCGCTGCACCTCAGATGTTCAACTCACTCTACCATCCGAGCTTGCCCGCCGGGGATCGCGGAACTCCCTGGGGAGGGGTTGCCTGTTTTTCTTTCCGCTGCTACCTGGGCTGTGTCGCAAAGATGCTACGGTAGCCAAAGCGGCAGATGTAATGTGACTATGTTCATGTTCACGATGTGCTCCAGAGTCGGGCACGGACATCGTGGAGATGCGCTTCCTGGGTGTCCCTTGTTGTGATGAACCAGGAGAGTAGCTGCGAATCGATGGGGCAACCCTCCCTTTAGAGGGTGAGGCGGGGAGCGAAGTACGTCTAAGTCGTGCATCTAAAGCAGAAAATGCTTGCGACACGGACGAAGGTGGTGTGACAGATTGGTCATCGGATGAATTGGAATAGGCAGCTGCACTGGGTTCGCGCTCTGTCTCCGACCCGGATAGTGTTGCAGGTTCTACGGAACGAGGGCGTGTACTGGCCGAAGCAGACGCTGAAGAGTCTGATGTCGAAGCGCCTGTTGGGAAACGAGGAGAACGTGGGGAACGGGATGATTGAGATGGGGACGGTGTATTAAGGCGCATAGATGAGAGTTTGTTAAGGGCCTGTAGGGCCGCAGTGGTGGAAAACGAGACAAGGATATCGTTTAGCCGATGCATAGCAGGGAAACAGAATGACACACACCATACGATTCCTCTGTGTAAGACTCATAACGCGCTGCAGCGTCATGACGTGGTCATTAGATTGGGACGGTCCACGGCGGCGTCCGAGATTAAGCCTGGCTGTATTATCTTCCTCTTCATCGACCTCGTCTCTTTTATGTTCACCACTGCCAGCAGGGGACGAAGCTCCAGTGGGCCTGGAAGTGGGCAGCTTTTCGTTGCGCATTGTCAGAGTAGATGAGGGGGAAGGCAAAGTGGGTGGTTCAACGGCCTCGCGACTGTCGCCGGTGCTGCCACTTCCTGTCGAATTGGTCGCGGGCGGAGAGGGAAGGCCGGAATGGTTGGATGAAGTTCCGGGGCTGGGGGGTTCTGGAAGGTCGGGCAGCTCTGAGGGTGATGATGTCGAGGGAGCGAGGGGGCCATCACCGAGAAAAATAGCAGACAAAGGACGACGCTTGGATGCGAAAGACGGGCGAGAAGTCATGGGGTGTGGGGGATGGAAGAAGAGCAGCTAGACATAAAGCGAACGAAGAGAGGGGAGAAAAGGAGGGAAAGAAAAGCGGTTGACTGCCCTGGACCCGAAGTGAGACGGAAGGAGGAAGGGAGGACAACACGGAAACAATGAACACGCCGCTCCGATCCCGGGGTCAGTTGTTGACAAAAGCAGGAATCTTGGCCTGCAGGACGGGAACGAAGCAGACTTGTGGCCTGTTTCACAGGAGATGAAAGTGAAAGTTGCACAGCAGCGGCGGCACAAAGCGTCACAACTACGACGACGACAGCCAGTGCCAGCCTCGTGCGAGTTGTTCGCCTTTTTCGGAACACCTCTCAACCTCGCCTCCGAGCCGCCGTATCTCCGCGGGCGTTGCATACGTCCCCCTGTTGGCAGACCAACACACTTTCATCTGTTCGCATTTCTCTTACCTCTTACGTACCACTCAGGGGGCCGTTGCCTCCTATGTGAGACCGTGAGACCTATTGCCGCTCTGGACCCTTTCGCCAAATATCACACAGCCCTCTTCAATGGATGATCCTTCGGCGAACATTAATTTTTGGGGACACCATATTCTGTCTTGATTGATACGAGCAGGTGGGTTCTTGATCCACCCGGCTATCGACCGTTTCTGCATGTTCATCTTCTCATAGAACTTTAATTCCGAATTCTCGGGTGTGCCCGTTAATTTCACAATCAGTGTATGCTGCGAACGTTTTCTGACATGGTCTTACTATATTTACAGTCGAAATTCCTGTCCTTGATATCCTACAGGACATTTCCATAATGCAATCCAGTACTACACTTTTCGTCTCGGTCAGCCAGATGAAGATGGGGACACAGTTCAGTACCGATTCCCAACAAACCAAGTAGTGCCCCTCGTATCAAAGCGCGGCACTGCTAATCATCTTTGATTGCTCTTTGGTTGCTACTCTTCGATGTCGATGGAATTGCCCTTGATATGAGCAGGAAATGTTTGGTTGAGAGCAGGACGGACTTCTTATATGATTCGGTGCGTTCGGCGTGCCCACGAATCACCATTGCAGAAGCTGATCGATCTCAGCTGGCACCTTAGTTCTACCACGGGTTTGGGTTTCGCATAAGTGGCCAACATATACTCTGGCTCGACATCTGTCCGGTTGCGAACAGTGGCTTGGAGGACAAGTACAAGGCTGACGTGGTCGGCTGTTTCGTGCAGGCTGCCGCGCTACTCGTTGTCACTTCAGTGTTACCCGCGCGGCTCGGGGCCAGCCGCACCACTCGCCACTCGCTACGCAAACCCGCGTCAATGGGAGAAATACAGACGACTCTCATCTGGCGTTAAGGGTTGGACTGTCCGATCCAAACAGAGGATCGAACATCATCTTTTGTTGACTCATGATCACGGTGTACCCCACTTCATCTTTACAATTGCAGACTACGAACTGGGAGATTGACTGTTATTTATCGTACTTAACAATCCTGCGTTAACAGACACAACACGAGTGCTTTCGTTAAGCCCTATGATATAGAAACAATGTACCGCATGCGCCGTCGTCTGCGTTCTTGTTAAATGAAAATGTCTTCAACCACGCGAGTGTAGTTCATTATGGGAGGGAATGAAACCCCCAAACCCTACCTAGAGGGTATCGCACATGGTGACACGGCACTCCTCTGCTCCTCCGAGTTGTCGCCCACCGTTTCACCGCTCATCGGTATGCGGTCCAGAAATAGGTCGCATGCAGCTGCACGCGAGTCCGAGTGGGCGCCCGTGCATAGACATGCAGAACGATCGGAAGAGAAGGGAACCAGCGGACGCGCGCCATTCAGCGCATGCAGTGGGTGGCGACGGTTGGCCGGGTGGGTTCGTGACAAAGCAGACGGTGCTCGGAAAGGACGATACGAGTACGGATGGATTGCGGACACGCAGGTTAAAACAACGCGAGCCCAGGGGATACTGTGGTCCGCCCCCTCCACCAGTTACACGAGAGGGGCTGGGGCTGATCGCGCTGATCGACCGTGCCCACCAGTCGCTGATGCCATGCGCTACTTGGGCGTCTTCAACTGTTTGCGGGGTGTGGCATTTATTAGGGAAGAATTGGAAGTGCCCAATGCGGTGTTGTTGGTTCTCTTGTACTAGACAGTGATGAAGAGACCCAAGCGAGGGCGATGCAACATTCGGCTCTCTGATCGGTGATTTGGCGATTGGCGACCACATGACATGAAAACTTTGGTACAGCACGCGACTAAACATCACCTTTAGATTCTACTTCTACCCCTCTGCATCTGCACCTGGCCCGCCCTCAAACTGCCAGACAGCATCCCGGCTGACCAACATCTTTCCATCCCTCCCAAAGCCAACGCCCTCGCGGACGAGCATACGAAGCTTCTCATTCTGCAACGGACCCATCCCGCCTCCCCTGAACGGCTCGTGCCAATTCTCCTTCCCGTCCCTCTTCGCAGCGTCGTCCCGCGCTGCCGGCGCCGCCGTCGCAGCCCACTCGCCCTTGAATCCGCCGACGAAAAGGCTCGATGCGATGACGCGGTGGCACGGGATGCGCGGCGCGAAGGGGTTGTTGCGCAGCGCGCCACCCACGGAGCGCGGCGAGCCCTCTCCGAGGGCCACGCAGACGTCCTTGTACGTCGACACCTTCCCCGCCGGTATCGCCCGGATCAGGTCGTATACCGCCCAGTGGTGCGGTGGGACCCGTTTTCCCGCCTTGGTGCGGAAAGCCTCCCGCTCGGAGCGGGTCAAGGGATAGTAGACGTCACCTTTGAGTGAAAGAATCAATCAGTAAGAACTCCAGTTGTGCGGCCTCATTTACTACATTCAGAATAGTCCGTCTTCGTTTCGATGTAGGGATTGTTTTTGCTTTCTGGCGGCGGCGGCAAGACACTCATTGACTGGGGTTCTAGACCACAGACAGAAGGGCAGACATCTCGCTTGGCTGAGCGCACGGGATTTCCTGGGATATATCGGAATGAGGAAAGATCAGAAATGTGTTTCCTCTCTGCTGGCATGTTCAGAGTGATGGTAGTCCAAGTCCAAGCTGCCCGAGAACAACTGAGGCGGGAGCGGATGAGTCAACAGCACCGGTGGCGCTTTAATCACGTGATGTCCCCTGGCCCAACTTACTGAATTTCAATTGACATCAATAAATCAAGGATGCGCGATGCCAGATGCCCAATTCCAATTTCTTTCAGACTACTGCACAGTAAATACGATTAATTTCCCCCCAGTTTTATGGAGGATAATTTAACTAAAATAGGGGATATAAAGGATTCGAGTGTTTCAAAGAAAAAAAAAATTAAAGTAGGTTTGACGGTGGCACTCGAAAACAGAGAACCCGATGCCCGTCTCTACATGTCTGCGATGCTGGTAGCTGTTCATGAAATAGGTTAGGGACTGTAGGGCAACATCCACGGTGCTTCGGTTTACACAATTTGGCAACAGTCAAATTCGTCGATCCATGATCGGCGGGGCAATCTCGGCGTTCACAGACATCCAAATTCATCATATACAGTCCAGGGGGGTAAATTGTGCACCGCTCGGTCACGCCGGAATGGAAAGCTTGCTTACAAGGTTGTGCTGTGACACTATCTTCTCCTTCCAATCACGTTCGACCTCACCCAGATCCCACTTCGCGACAACATATCGTCCACTCAGTTAGTCAGCTCTGCCTGACGTCAAGTACAATATCGTTCCGGCTGCCAGCCCGACAGTAGAGTCGGCCTCAACAGGGGCCCCGAATTCGTAGAACATGTCCGTCTTGATACAGCCGGGGTAGACGGAGAATGCCCTGATGTCAGGGTAGTCTGCAGAATCAACGCTTCAGTACTGATGGGGAATGAGGGCATGAAGATTAGACCCACCGATGGTGACGAACTCTGTGAAGCGACTAACTGCGTGCTTCGAGATGCAGTACTCGCTCGCGTTCGGAGCTCGGATTTGGGCTCCCGTGGAGGTCATAATCACTATTTGACCTTTCGTTTTCAACAACTCGGGGACAGCGTAGCTAGTGTAATGGAAGGTGAGCGTGAGGGGCCAGACGGAGAGCAGATGGGACTCCCGCACTGGGTGAAGTTGTATGGCCCGCGAATATTGACCTCAATAACACCCCACCATCCGGTCGGATCTTTCGATGCGAACGCTAAAGGCGACACGACTCAGCTACCGGATCCGTAGCGCAATGCGATAAGTGAAGGACCGAGACGCACGTTGATCCATGGGACGGATAATACCAGCGTTAGCGACGAGAATATCCAGACGACCATAGCGGGCCACGGTGGTCGCGACCGCCTCTTCTGCCTTGGCCACATCCCGCACGTCAGCGGGGAAAGTCAGGACGTGCGCGGAGGGGCGCTCGCGAAGGATCGCATCTCTGCGCGCATCGAGGGCGGCTTGGCTGCGTGCCACCAGCGTGAGAGATGCGCCCGCGCGGGCGTACTGGAGGGCAATCTCGGCGCCAATGCCGCGCGAGGCACCAGTGATCAGCACTATCTTCCCTGCGAACGTCTGCGCATCATAATGGACCTTCGGGTCGATCGTCGGATAGACGCTTTTAGGTGGGGGATCAGCCCCGAGGTAACTACGAGAGGAAACAGTATCGGACGTACTCTTGATGGTTGGTGACTTTGAGATCTTCGTCCAAGCCGATGATTGACATGGCGGATACCGTCAGAGCGATGGCCGTGCGGGGATTAACCCAGACAGGGTGCTCAGTCTATATAGTGGTCGCGCGGTCATTTCGCAATGCCACTCCGTCAGGTCAGCACCAAACAGGGGTTAGTTGTTTAAGATAATGCACCGGTCCGGGAGTGATGATGATCAAGTATCCGTCATTACTTATGAACGGCAGAACGGCATCGATTACAAGGCGGCGTCAGGGCGGTGCTGGGCTCTAGATTTCCTCGTGGTTGCCGCGAGCTGAAAGCTGAAAGGAGAGTCATGACAAGGCCATGTATATCGTAGTAGGTCGTCCGCTGACCCTGCGTATACGTATTAATTGGCAATGGACGTAGCAACGTTGGTTGTTCCGGCTTCTGTTCCGGTTTCTGCCCTTGAATCATGGCATGTGTCAAGGTTGCTTACCTCGTGTTCTGCCAAGCTGAGCAGCCTCGAACCCACTGGCAACCCATATATCCTGCCCTGACATTGGGCCTGCCAGTGCATTCATCTGCTTTACCCGCTCTCTGGTGCAACTGATGAATTGGAATGGCCCCAAGAGGCTACGGTAATGTCAGCTAGGTTTCAGTTCGGGACCACATCAGTCGTGAGGCACTAAAATCAAATCAAACGTTGTTAGAACCTTGGTTAGAACGTTAGAATAGCGCGCTGACTACAGCGAGATCCAAAACTATAGGCGAGTGTTTACCTATATTGATATTTGCGGGTATCCAAGATTTGACAGCTGAGTTCATAGTTAAGTGGTAGAGAAATTATTAGCGCCTAGGTTGTCATACAAAATTAGAGGTTATCCAATAGTTATCACTGGTCCCCCTGCAAGTTTTGAGTTATTGCCTAGTTATCCTGTTTCCTGCCGTCCACCGGGCTTTCCCGGCTTTGTTTCCTCGTGACTTCATTCCCCTTGGGGCAACTCCGTTGGCCGAAATTCTCACGTCTTTTCACGTCGGACACGTCGGGTCGACCTGCTCTCTGCCACGACGACGCCTGGACGCTCCTCCTCGTTCTCGACTCCTTTGGGCCCGAAATCCTGAAGATTAGCCACTGAGCTAGGATGGGAAGGTGAGTTGGAACTCATATCCTAGAACTGACTATGTGGGTGAGCAGGCCGTCTTCGCTGTGCGCGGCGACATCGCCCGCGCCTTCGATTATAACCCTGGACCCCCTTGGCGACGCGACGCGACGGCCTCTTCCCAAGGACGCCTCCCCTCAAGACCTCGGGTCTAGGCACCCGGGCCTTGCTCACCTCGCTCACCTCACTCGCCGCCTCGCTTTCACACTTTCTTTTCCCTCTCCCTTTACCTTTTCTTTTTCCACCTGCCCACACTTTGCGCTCCAAACATCCTATTTCAATTCCCAGTGACAAAAGTGACAAAAAGGTGGCCAACCCTTTGCCCAGGAGCCCTCTCATATCCGCTCTGCCTCGGTCGACCGTTGTTGTGTGGGCCAGTTGGCCTTGCACACGGCCTCGACCGTGCACAGTTGTGGCGCCTCAGTCACCTCGTTCTCGTTCTCGGAATCGTGCCCCGAACCGCCGGGGCCCAAGCTCGTCGTCCAGCAAATCCGTCGGCTCCGCACCCTCAAGATGCACGCGAGCGGCTTTGTCTTCATGCGGGTCGGTGGCCTCCCCCGGCAGTGTCTGATTCAACCAATTGAAACTCTTCCGGTTTCGTGCTAGCGTGCGCACGACCATTCGCGTTCATCGCGCCGCTGTGTACCCTCCACTCTTTTCTCGACTTAGCACTAAAATTTCTCAAAAAGATTACATTATTTTTTTTATTTTTTATCACGGCGAATAATTTTTGTGTGAGAAAAAAGGGCGGCATGAGCTGCCGATTGACATTTAATCTCAACCCTAAGTGTATAATATTTGAAAAAGTAGCCTATAGTTTTGGATCTCGCTATAATCTGGGCTGGAAAACTGTACACTCACATTCTCCTACTGTAGGTATTACGTGCACCTCGCATAGTCCGCCTAACACCGGGCGTGCTCGGTTCACTGCATCAGGAAAACTGACATGCGTCTGGCATGTCTGGCAGCGTCCGGTGTCACGGACCTCACGGTCACCCTGGCGTCAATAGCATGACCGGCCCAGGCACGCCAGACGCCCAAAGACGCACATCAGTTTCCTGATGTTTCTGATGTGGCTGTTCAAATAATTTGCTCTCCCTGATATCAATAATAAGATCATCGCTGCAGCGAGGGTGGGCGGGTCTTGCTTGCGTTGCAAGGTGTAGGTTCCTCGCACGCAACTCAACTGTGAGCTGTTGCAACGGTGCCCTAATTCCCACCGAAAACATTGATCTCAGGATACTCTGCGGGAGATGGTCATTATGCAATGCGGCAGTGAGTATACTTCAAGGTATACTCGAGTCGGAGTCGTGTAGCTTGGACAAACTTACGAAGGGGGACGAAGCGAGTCGATGTGCTATCATCGCTGCTGAAGGGCATGCAGAGTCGTGCCCGGGCCGCAGTCTGCACTCATGACCGCGATTCTACGTTTTGCCTTTCTGTAATTCAGGAATGACAAAGCTGCGCAGGCGAGACGTGAGCGCGTGAGCGCCCACGACCGCAAATCGGCGAGCAATGCAACCATACTCACTGAACAAAGATGTACGTCCCACGGACGTTCGTTTCGAGCATATCCCGCCACTCCGTCGAGTTCGCACTTGCAAAAGACTCACACTGGAATACCGGCCTGAGTGTAGCAGTGTTCGCCACGAGGACGCCGTCCACTGCAGGCGACCGAAGGGCCACGGTGGCAGCGACGGCTTCTGCGGCCTTGTTGATGTTGCGGACATTGGCCATGATGATTGGCGTTTGTGTGATGCACAGCCACCCATTTCCTGCTTGTGCTTGTGCAGATGGCAGTGATCAGTCTGACAAGGACCATCCATGGGACCACGGCGCCTGCGGCGTCATTGCCCCATGCCCAAATCCTCCACGTAGCGTATTCCGCTTACACACCTCGAGCGCCATTATCAGGTGTGTCGGTCTGTTGATTGATTAGGGCAAGCCGCCGAGAGGTGTACGTGTCGAAGATAAATACAAGCGGCAAGGTTTAGCTGCAGTTGGGAACCCACCGCCTTCCTTCCTATTTACTCTCCGCAATAGCCTCAAACCACGAATTCTTCAATAAGTCCGCTGCCGTCGGCCGCTTTGCAGGATCATACTGCAGAATCTCCCTCAACAACGCTCCCACTGCCTCCACTTCCCCTGTGCCCATCTCTGGTGGTGCTTTCCTCTCCAGGAACGTCGTCAGCGGCGGTGTCTCGTCTTCCAGAGGGGTGATCCTGGCGCCTGAAATTTAGGCAGTAAATGCATCGTTATTTTCGCGGCGAGTGTGTGTTGGGGGGGAAGGGAAGAGAGGGAAGGACGGAGGACTTACCGTTGCCAGTGTAATACAGAGAATACCGCGGCCACTGCGCGCGAAGGTCCGCGGGGAGGGGCCCGAGGACGGAGATCAATTGCTGGAGGTGTTCATCATCAATTTCTTCGTCAGTCAGACCCCATGTGCCGATTACAAACAAGGGGGTGCCAGTGAGAAATCCAAAGAGCTGATTCAATCCATGATATTGGTGAGTATGTGCATTCGGAGGGGCAGTTGCTACATACTAAACACCCGAAGCTCCAGATGTCGATGCCCACATCCCAAGGTTTGGGAGGATGAGTTCAGGGGCACGCAGGGCAACGGGGGTTACGGGGTAGTGTGTTGGCCGTGCGGGCAAGGGATGCTAAGGTGGGACCAGTTAGCGGGCTACAGCACCGGTATCTCCTTCTAAATATTGACCTGCACCCATATCTGATATCCGAATCGCAAAGTCGGGTTCAACAGTTGTGAGGGACGTAAGTGGTTGCGGGATGAACGTGTAGCGCGGTGACCAAAGGTCAACTTTCCCATCAACACGCTCAACTGGGTCAGAGATTGTTTCAGGTTGGGTGATATCGGTTTGGAAGTCATGTTCGGGGACGGTGTCGATATTTGGAAGGGTGAAGAGGACGTTTCCGGGTTGGACGTCTAATGTTTTCGGTCAGCGAAACTAGAGTTGGACGATTATCCCTTCAAGACTTATTGTGAGCAGAAGACACGCACCGTTATGCCTGACTCCATTTCGATGAAGGAAGCTCAAGCCCAGAAGCAGCTGCTTCAACATCGATTTGGCAACCCACAACGGGTACCGCCCCGAGCGCATCGGATTAGTACGGAACCTTCTTTCCATGGTGCTCGCGCTAGGACCCATAACAGGAAACACGAGACACAAATGATGGCCGTTGGGACCTTCGTGCTCGAAATTGTGTAGCAGTTCCATGACATGCCGCGCGCCTCTCTGATCGCGATGGCGTGCCAGATGTTCAAAGATGCCAAGTTCGTTGTTCGTTTCGGATGTCCTTGCTACGCTGACTTTGATTGCGACATATCGACTTTCCCTGAAAGAAACGTTAGTGAGAGGTGAGCTCCAACATTAACCAAAACTTAACGGACTGGGTGTCCCGCGCCAGCCATACGGTCGAAAAAGAGCCATAGCCAAGTTTTCGGAGGACCTTGTACCTATCGCCATCGAGGGAATCGCCGAGATGGATGGGATGGAGACCACCTGGGCGATAGTCCTCGATCCACTCTGTTGGGGCACCGATGGGGTGAAATCTCCACTCGGACTTTTCTGTTGGCGCTCCTGATGAGGGTGTTGGTGGACGAGTCATGGTGAAAACCGACAGCGAGTATCGATAGTAGAACTCAGGCCAAAAATGACGAGGGAAACGAGAACATGAACGGATCCAAGAGAACATACAAGACCTGCTACCATACTTTTACGTAAGACAACAATGGCCAATGGAGTCCTCTGGTAGTACCTCTTGGTAGTCTTTCGGTTATAGGGGGACAGGCTTGTCTGGTACAGTACTGTAGTGTGACAAGAGCGGCACTCGTAAGCGCGTAAGTACTCGTACTCGGCAAGCGGCCATGGCTGTGCCAGTGTTGCGCCCTCCACACATCTTCACCCACGACCTTCAACCTACTTGTGCACCCAGTGTGCACCCCCATCCCTACCATGTCCACAAGCACAAGCAATCAAGGACCCGCCACCTCCACCTCAAACTTTGTCTCAATCTTCCAAACTGCTTATGAAGAATACAAGGCCCTCACCAGACAGGACCTAGACGCCCATCCCTTCGCCGCGGAGCTCGACCAGTGCAATTCCCCTGAGGCCATCTCAAATCTACTTCAAAAACAAGCACATGCGTTCATCCAAGCTCACAAGGGTAATGAGAAATTGCTGGCATGGTTAGATCCGACAGTCCATGTCCTGTTCACCTTTTCCGCAACGCTCGGCGAAGGTGTTGGACTGGTTAGCGTTTCATCGATTTCATCCTTTCCACATCCCTGTTTCTTAATATCTATCTCCCAGCCATTCCCACCTGCAAAGACAATATTCACTGGAATCGCCGTTCTTCTGGGGGTGCGTCTCTTCCATAAATTCCTGATATGCATCTGAGTGACATTCAACTCAGACGGTGAAGGATACCGTCGCGAGTTATGCTACGCTTATCAGTGTCTTCGAGCGCGTCCATCTTTTCCTTAAACGCCTCCGCTATTACACCGGTATCCCGCTCACACCGGCGATGACCGAGTTACTCGGTAATATTATGGCTCAAGTGCTTTCCATCCTCGCGCTTTCGACCAAAGCAATGAAGGAGAGACGGATCAGTGAGTTGATGGATTCGGTCTTCCTTTCTCTGGCTGACTGTGTAGCAGAAAAGTTTCTTAAAAGGCTAGTGGGGCGGAAGGACGTTGAGGATGCGCTTCTACGACTGGATACACTCACGAAAGAAGAGGCTCTCATGACGGCGGCGAGAAACTTGGAGGTGGCACACCATATCGATGATAATGTGAACCAGGCCAAAGACGGTGCGAAACATCCTCTCACGTTCTTTATCCCCGTATTGACGTTTTTCTCGTTGCATACCAAACCAGCAATCGACCAACTAAAGCGTCTGTTTCTCTCCTATGCTGTTTTCAGTGATTTTCGATACTGAAACCCACCCACAGGAAACCATTCGCGAGGGGCCCTCCGATCATGGCTCTTTCCTCCAAATCCTTCCATTAACCATAATGTTGCATGCGATACTCTGCACGATGGCACTGCAAGGTGGTTCGTCCAAGGCAGAATATTCGAGGAATGGAAGATGAATGGTTCCTTGCTATGGATCCGAGGCAATCGTATGTGTCCCACCTTTGTGGCCTTTATTGCCATTAATTGCTTTATGGGTTCGCAGCGGGCTCTGGCAAGAGCATCCTTTGGTATGAGGTTTCATAATTGTATTGGTCACAATACATTCATGCCATCGAATTAACTTAGCTCTGCCATCATCGAGGACATCAAGCGTATGAGGCTGACGAAGCCCGCGTTAATCGCTTATTATTATCTGGATTTCAAGGATATCGCAAAGCGCGACATTCGTGGCCTGTTGTCTTCACTTCTCACGCAACTCGGCGACGACTCCGACCAATGTTGGACTGTTCTTTCTAAATTATATACCAGCTGTCGTGATGGCGCCGATCAGCCGAGCGAGTCCGCACTCGCACAATGTCTTCAAGCGATGCTCGAACTCCCTGGCCAAGTCCCGGTTTATATTATCATTGATGCGCTAGATGAGTCCCCCAATACAACCGGAACCCCGTCGGCTCGGAAAAAGGTCCTAGATTTTGTGAAGAATCTAATTGGCCGGAACCATCCCAATCTTTTCATGTGCATAACTAAGTCGTCCCGAGCAAGACATTCTGACTGCGATTAACCCCTTGACACCGACCTCCCGCCGCGTGTCCCTTCACGAGGAAAGCGGACAAGGGGAGGACATCAACGACAATATCCGTTCTTTCGTGTATTCGGACGAGTCAATGCAGAGATGGAGAGTAGAGGATAAGGAACTCGTTATCAATACGCTCTCCGCCCGAGCTCATGGGATGTGAGGCGTCTCCGATATAGTAGCTCGTGATTGTTGATGATAACCCCTGACAGGTTTCGATGGGTATATTGCCAACTGGACACGCTATGTCGCTGTTTTCCACCAAGTATCCGGAAGGCTCTGGACGAATTGCCGATCACTCTTGATGCGACGTACGAACGGATGCTGGAAGGGATCCCCAGAGAGAAAAAGGAATACGCCCATCGACTGTTTCAGTGCTTAGTTGCGGCAATCCGTCCGCTTCGGGTCGAAGAACTGGCAGAAATATTCACGATCGATTTCAATCAACCGAATCTGGTGGAGCGATGGCGTCCAGAGGATCCAGGAAAAGCGCTCCTCTCCGCGTGTTCAACATTGATTGTCATCGTCGGTGATGGGAATCGGAAAATCGTTCAATTTTCCCATTTCTCGGTGAAGGAGTTCTTGACCTCTGATCGACTCCGTATATCAAACGCTGGAAACATCCAGCAGTATTACATTCCTCTCGATGGAGCCCACACACTTCTCGCGCGCGCGTGTCTCACAGTACTGCTGCAGTTGGACGAAAACGTGGATGACGAACGCATCGCCACGTTTCCTCTGGCCTTCTATGCTGCCAAGCACTGGGTTGATCACGCGAAGTTCGAGGACGTGGCCTCGCGAGTTCAAGACGCTATGGAATGTCTATTCAACCCAAGTAATCCATATCTTACAACGTGGAATTGGTTGTTCGATATCGAATGGGGATCCAGCCGTCGTCCCTACTCAGAACGCCCGTTGCCACTCCGAGCAACTTCTTTGTACTATGCGACGCTCTGTGGTTTCGCTGGGCTGGCAAAGCACCTGATCATTATGCACTCAGAAGACGTAAATGTGATGTGTATTCGCTATGGGACTCCACTGCATGCGGCATCATCCATGGGACACCTTGATACTGCATGTGTATCACTTGATCACGGGGCCGACGTGAACACGAAGTACGAAGGCAAGGGAACGCCACTCTGCGCAGCATATGATGGAAACCATCACGAAGTCATGCGGCTCTTGTTAGAGCACGGCGCCGACCCAGGCGTGCCATATGGCCTTTTTGGTTTTCTATTGCACAACGCAGTGCGCAATGAAGCAGTGGAAATTGGGCGACTGCTGCTGCAAAACAAGGCTGACGTCAATGCTAGAAATGATAAGGATCAGACACCGTTGCACATAGCATCAATCTATGCGAAGCGCAATCCCGATATCGTACGGCTCCTCCTAGAATACGGGGCTGACGTAAACGTACAATCTGCGTCTAACACTCCCCTCCGTCTAGCGTCTGCACATGGAAACCTGGAGACTGTACGGTTACTCCTTGGGCACGGGGCGGACGTACATATACGAGGAAAACGCGATATGACCCCATTGCACATAGCTACAGAGCGTGGCCATGACGCGAATGCCCGACTTTTGTTGGAACATGGTGCCGAAAATGTATAGGACCGGAGGCCCGATGGCCTGCGACCATGACAGCCAATCCAAGAAACGACGAGGAAGCAGGACAGCACACAGCCCCGACGAAAATCTGACGCGATCAAACTCATCGCGACTCACATTCCCGATACGACCCTTCCCCCTTGTCTAATTTGGGCGCCTTTTACACCTACACATCTTGACGCAAACAGGCCCCTCATCACAGAAAGCTGCTTATTTACTGCCCGGGTCCTTTCCCTGGCTGGAGAAGGTTCCTAGGGGAGGGGAGAGGTGGGCGGAACGATGCGGAAGAACATTGCAGTGCCATATCTTGTACTTGGACGAAGGACTGATAAAACACAAATAATGCCACATAGTGGTGCCATAGATTATAGTATTCAATTGGCCCTGGTGTCTTGGATGATAGGGCGTGTCTTAGACTGGGGTGTGGACCTTTTCTGTTGGGGTACAGCATTTCTCGTACGTACGTTCATCTGCGTCCTTCGTGGAACTTCCACCGGCACACGACGTCTCCATTATATTCCTCCGAAAGTCATCATGACTGATGACTAGGATCCAACTAGGATCGGGTGCCCGATTTCTCGCCTCCTTCGAAGTCTCCGAGTCGCTAGTGCCGTTTATGATGATCCCCTCAAATTAATAGTCCCGACAAAAGTCGAGAGAACGACAAGGCTGAATGAGCTATCCGCTGCCCCTATTCGCTAGAGCGCGATGCAGTCCACGGGAGGATGGGGTGATGCAGTGTTGACGCCTCTCACGCAATCATGTCTTGATCCCCTCGCACAGCGATCAACGAAGTCCACGATGTTAGGATGGGACGAGACTCCAGTGGGCCAAGATCATTCAACCTCAGCTGTTTCTCCCACTTGTGCCCCTGTACACCGATGTCTAGCTTGTGTAGCATACTCTTGTGGCCCTCCGGAGTTTGGCTACGCCCGCCACAGATACACAGACTCCGAGTCCTGATAAGATAAGCGCTAGTTTTGGGGGTACCATCAAGCGAACGCCGTCCGGAAGTTGTGGTTATGTGGTACTAATTTGGGACGGCGCCGAGTTCTCATGACTTCTCAAAAGCCACCGTGCGGATCAGACCCAGCCAGAAGAAGTCTTTTTTCTTCCTCCAAGTTAATTCACGGGGCAAACCATATTCTCCAGATCAGTAAATCGTGAATCAGCGTGCAGGGTGGTGTACGTACAATAATATTGGTTCTGACAACGTGTGACACCGACACAACAGCTTCGTGCAGCAGCCGTGCTTGGTCATTCAAGTTGATTTGGACCCCGACGAGCGGCATCTGTCACAACGGAAAGTGAGGCGCCCAGGGCCAGCACAATTCTTATTGTCCCGGACCATCCCGAAGAGCGAAAGATAAGGGCCAAGTTCCAAGATGCGCAGTGCCCGCGATTCAGCACCATGTCAGCATACGTCGGAGCAGATGAGGACCTCCAAGTAACCTACCGACACGAGTCCGTCGATGTTTCCCTTTCCCCTCTATCGCCCAATTGAATATAATGTCTAACCGAACCTTTCTCGACAAAACAACTCAGTGTGTATCCCTTCATCGATCCTAAGATCCATTATGACACCCAGACGTACGCGGGGAAGGTCGTGCTGATCACGGGCGCATCCCGCGGCATCGGTCTCGAGACGGCGATATGTTACGCGCGCGCGGGTGCTTCCCTGACCATCGTCGCGCGAAAGCAGGAGACGCTAGACGTCAGCAAGAATGCAATCCTGCGCGAGCGGTCCTCTGCGCCGGTGCTCGCCTTCCCCGCGGACGTGCGCGACGTCAAGAATGCGGAGGAGGCTGTCGCCGCCACGGTGGCCCGCTTTGGCCGGCTGGATATCCTCGTGGCCAATGCTGCGGTCGTTCGGGCCATGACCGAGCGTTTGTCCGCCCATGACATGGTTTTGGCAGGCAAAAAAAAACTGATGCGCGCGATTGATTAGCTTTTGTGAGCAAGGATCCAACCGGTTGGTGGGATGTGCTCGAGGTCAACATCCGCGGGGTCTATAATTTCATTCAGTACGTGCACTCACGTAATTGATGTGCGTATGATGGAAGCCTTGAACCCATGCGCACTTTCGCACAGTTTCTCTGTCCCCGAATTGGTGAAAACGTGCGGCCAGGTCGTGATAATGTCCTCGTCTGGGGCACAATATAGGGTCCCATGTGCGAGCGATTATTGCTTGTCCAAGCATGCCCTCCATCGCCTTGCCGAATCGGTGGTTCTTGGTACGCATCTCTTTACTCCGTGATCGTGGATTGGGCGGACTCGCGCATTAACTACTACCATGTTCGACAGAGAACCCTAGCATCAGGGCGTACTGTGTCCATCCGGGTATGATTGCGACGCAACTCAATCACGAGGTGCAAGGACCCATGCCCCCTGAGGACTCGCTGGCGCTCCCCGCGGCGACGATCCTGTATTTGACATCGGGAAGGGCGGATTACTTGAGTCCCCGCTATGTTTCTGCAACTTGGGACCTAGGGGAAGTCGAGCGGGACTGGAAGGAGAAGATCGTCGCACAGAATGCCCTCGTCAACAAACTTGCTATCCCTCAGTAGTCTTCCGTTCGACATGATGAGCAGTAATGTCACGCGTTCGTGAATAGCAGGGCGATATTTGTTTGTTGAAGCACGCGTGATCTTATCGTTTTCATTATCAGATGAGAACGACCCGCTACTGTAACGTCTTCGGCTTCAAATCATCAAATCGGCGGGAGTTTCCGTTGCCCGATGTCCTTCCTCTCGATCGAAAAGACACAGCCCATTCGACACCACTGTCCTTCTCTCATTGATAGATATGAAGTTATTTTCCCGTCTCGTCTCGCTGCCAGATCTCTGAGCATAGCAGCATGAGAAACATGCGCCAGACTTCCTGCCCCTTAATTCCATCGGTACTTTACCACACGCGCGTATGAACTTCACCAGAGCTTTGCAGTACTAGTCCTCATTCATTCCGGTCCGCGGCGAGCCAATTCAAAGTGACAGCTCGGCTCGATCTATCCGAGTGCAGGTGGTTCAATGGGTGGTCCTTGTCAGATTTCAGACTGATCACCGCCATCAGCACAAGCAGGAAATGGGTGGCTGTGCATTCACACAAATGCCAATGTCCACAACATCAACAAGGCCGCAGAAGCTGTCGCTGCTACCGTGGCCCACTTTGGTCGCCTGGACGTCCTCGTGGCGTGGCGAAACGCTGTTACCCTCAGGCCGGTATTCCAGTGTGAGTCTTTCGCAAGTGCGGACTCGACGCAGTGACGGGATATGCTCTAAATGAACAGAAGGCAAAACGTAGAATCGCGGTCATGAGCTCACACTGCGGCACGGCTCTGCATTACACTTCAGCAGCAATGATAGCACGTCGAAGCGCTTTGTCGAGTTTATCCCCCTCCGTAGGTTAGTCCAAGCCGCACAAGTGTACTCATCGCCGCATTACTGTAAATAATATCCAGCTTCCGCAGGATATCCTGAGATCAACATTTTCGGTGAGGATCAGGGCATCGTTGCAACATCTCACAGTTCAGTTGGGTACGAGGGGCCTACAGCTTGCAACGCAACCAAGGCCCGCCCACTCTCGCTGCAGCGACGTTCTTGTGATTGATATCAGGGCCCGGGCCCCGGGGGAGCAGATTAATGGAGCAGCCACTTCGTCGCCTCAACCTGAGATCTATGCGAGGTCAAAAGGGACAGGATCGTCTCTCAAGCTCAAGATACATTGGCTAGCAATTTAGGAAAACTGACATGTGTCTTTGGGCGTCTGGCGCGCCTGGGCAGTGACGCCAGTGTTACACCGGACGCTGCCAGACATGCCATAGACATGTCAGTTTTCCTGATGGCCAGTGAACCGAGCACGCCTAGTTCTAGGCGGGCTATGCGAGGCGTGCACGTAAAGATTCAGTACCTAGGAGAATGTGAGTGTACAGTTTTTCAGCCCAGGTTAGTCAGTGCGCTATTTGAATCTGACGTTGATTTGATTTTAACGCCTGAAGGCCTGATGACTGATGTTGTCCCGTACTAAAACCGAGCTGACATTATCGTAGCCTCTGGGGCCATTCCAATCCATCAGATATCAGATATCAGTTGCACCAGAGGGCGGGTAAATCATATGAATGCACTGGCACGCCCAACGTCAGGGCAGATATGTTCTGGGTTCGATACTGAGCTTACTTGGCAGGACACGAGGTGAGCAACTTGACACGTGATTCAAGGGCAGAAATGACCTGGAACGGAACAACCAAAGTTGATACGTCCATTCAGTTGCCAGTACGTAGGTGACGACCTAATACATGGCCTTGTCATGACTCTCCTTTCAGCTCGCGGCAACCAAGAAATCCAGGAAATCTAGAGCCCCTGACGCCGCCTGCATAAGTTATGACGAATGGCTTGATCATCATCACTCAGCTGACGCCCCCTGTGTGGGAAACTTATCTTTGTTCCGAACAACGCCGTTTGATGCTCTCTACCTCCTCAGATGGAATGCCATTCCGAGCGCGAAATGAAATGACCGCGTATATGAACTGAGCATCCCCTGTCCAGGTTGAATCCCCGCACGACCATCACTTTGACGGTTTCCACCATGTCTATGTCTATCATCGGCCTTGACGAAGATCTCAAAGTCACCAACCGTCAAGAGTACGTCCGATACGATTTCCTCTCGTTAGTTACCTCGAGGCTGATCGCTATCCCTACGCCTAAAAGCGTCTATCCGACGATCGATCCGAAGGTTCATTATGATGCGCAGACGTTCGCAGGGAAGACAGTGCTGATCACTGGTGCCTCGCGCGGCATTGGCGCCGAGATTGCCCTCCAGTACGCCCGCGCGGGCGCATCTCTCACGCTGGTGGCACGCAGCCAAGCCGCGCTCGATGCGAGCAGAGATGCGATCCTTCGCGAGCGCCCCTCCGCGCAGGTCCTGACCTTCCCCGCTGACGTGCGGGATGTGGCCAAGGCCGAAGAGGCGGTCGCGGCCACCGTGGCCCGCTATGGTCGTCTGGACATTCTCGTCGCTAACGCTGGTGTTCTCCGTCCCATGGATCAACGTGCGTCTTGGCCCTCACTTATCGCATTGCGCTGCGGATCCCATAGCTGAGTCGTGTCCCCTTTAGCGTTCGCATCGAAAGACCCGGCCGGATGGTGGGAAGTCCTTGAGGTCAATGTCCGCGGGCCCTACAACTTCACCCAGTGCGGCAGTCCCATATGCTCTCCGTCTGGCCCTCCACGCTCACCTTCCATCAAACCAGTTACGCTATCCCCGAGTTGCTGAAAACGAAAGGTCAGATAGTGATCATCACCTCCGCGGCAGCCCAAGTCCGACTTCCGAACGCGAGCGAGTACTGCATCTCGAAGCACGCAATTAGTCGCTTCACAGAGTTCGTCACCATCGGTGGGTCTTATCTTCATGCCTTCATTTCCCACCACTGAAGCGTTGGTTCTGCAGACTACCCTGACATCAAGGCATTCCCCGTCAACCCCGGTTCTGTCCAGACGGACATGTTCAACGAATTCGGGGCCCCTATTGAACCCAACTCTACTGTCGGGCTGGCGGCCGCAACGATATTGTACTTGACGTCAGGCAGAGCTGACTACCTGAGCGGGCGATATATTTCCGCGTCGTGGGATCTGGGTGAAGTCGAACGCGATTGGAAGGAGAAGATAGTGTCACAGAACAACCTTGTAAACAAGCTTTCCCTTCCGGCGTGACCGAGCGGTGCACAAATTACCTTGTATATGTTCTCCAACGATGAATAAATGAATGTCTGTGAACGCCGAGATTGCCCGCCGATCTAGTTACGATCAATTATGGACCTCCGATGAATTTGTGCAATGCAACGAATTGCGACGGTGCCCGAAAATCAGTCATGGATCGACGAATTTGACTGTTGCCAAATTGTGTAAACCGTTTTGGAAAGCAACCGTGGATGTTGCCCTACAGCGCCTATCCTATTTTCATGAACAGCCACCAGCATCGCAGGCATCATCATGCATGTAGCGACGGGCTTCGGGTTCTCTGTTTTCGAGTGCCACCGTCAAACCTACTTCACACGAGGCCGGAACTATGGGTACTCACCTGCAGGGAGGGAGTCCCTTCAGGAAATCCCAGCAGTAAGTCCTATCATCGCCTCATGTGTCGTCCATAGACACCAATCCTTGTAGTGATCCGAATCGACCGAGACTCAGACGCGGGGCCATCTGTCTGCGGGGTCAGGATGGCGTGTCAGGACCAAGCAGTCCCCCTCCGGGATCACGATATAAATGAACCCAATGCATCCAATCCCGTGTCGCAACGTGCCATCAAGAAGGACAGCTCGGCCCCCAGATTCCCCACGGGCAGTGCTCCCGTGCGCGAGGCTCGGAGCCTAGTCCGAGGTGACTCGGAAGCCCCGTCCGTCCGGGGCCCCGCATGACGCCGTCCCGTCAACCCGGCGCATCACGAGTCGAGCAGCCTTGCTCGGGCAGGATCCCGTCCTCGATCTTGATATCAATTTTTTTTTCCCCTTTGCGAGCGTGTGGGACCAGTGGCTCTTACGATGAAAGCGCGCCGCGTCGCGTCGCGCCGTGGCGTGCATGGCGGATTGCTTCGCGCGTGCCATGCTGCACGGGTAGGCGTGTCTCACTGGTGCCAGTCACGGTGCTTGCTTGCCTGCTGTAGTTAGGTCGCGTGCAACGCAACTGCGGAGACTGGGACTCACGAGAACGGAAGCCGCCGCTTCACCCGGAGGATCTCACTGCCGTGACTGTACCACGACCTCGGGCGCTGTAGTTGTGGAATGGAAGGCGGCCTACTGTAAGGGGTTGTTCCATCCGCAATAGCTACTGTACTGGTAGTGACTACGTCCGACTCGGACAAAGGCCCACCTCTGCTGCTGCGTCTGCCTCTTCTGTCTTCCTCTCTCGATGAGGACTCGTGGACCGGGGCGCCCCGTTCTCAGACAAAAGCGAGTTCACGTCTCATATTCGGCCCCCCCTCGGTTCTTGACTCCCGATGCTGCGTATGTGTATATGTGCCGGAACCCGGTCGCCGATCGCGTAGTCAATGGCCAGCGGCGCTCTTCTTGGAACGGAAGGAAGAGGGAGGGAAGGGGAAACGCCGACGTGAGAGCGCCTCCTTCTCACGTCTCACCCGCCTTCTCTCTCCTACTCACTTTACTCTTCGGCAGCCGGTCGTTGGGGGACGAAACCAGTACCCTTGCTTTCGTCGCCTCAGCCCTCATCCGCGGGTGGGGAGGCCCGACGGAATCGGAATCGGATTGTCGTGGCGCGGTGGTGGCAGTAGCGCGAGGATAGAAGTAGAAGTAGAAGGCAAGGCGAACTCATCAACGGACTCGTGGTGGTGGTGCACCCCGCTACCCGCTAATTAAATGTAAGTCCCCCACTCTCCCTTCGCGTACTGTTGCGCAAGCTTGAAACACGCCCCGTTTCCGTTTCCGTGTCCCATGTCCCGATCCCCCGCCCACGTCCCTCGTCGCGCGCTCAGCTCAGGCGCTCGCCTTTCCCAATCGGCTTCGGACCACGTTCGTGGATGGTTGTGTCATGCCATAAGATAAGTCCACGATATGACACGCGGAGCATTATGGGGGATGCTCGTGCTGCTTCTGTGCTGTATTACCACGCCCGTCCTGGCCGTCCACGGAACCCGCACATTCAATAAATATACACACGCGACACGTGCCATGCCAGCCAGACAGCAGGACGTATCCTTTTTTTTTTCCAACTATGCGAGACGGGGGGTGATGGTAGCCGTGATGATCGATTCTGGGAACAACTATTGGTATTGGTGCAACGCCACAAGCCCAACGGTACGTGTGGCACGAAATTGTTTTTGCCCGGATCCAATCACACTTGACTAGCTTGATTGTCCATCACCATCCATCGCCCATCCATCAATTCAAGCGCCAAAAGTGGCACACGACCCTGTGGTACCAATAATCCCAAGCGGTATCATTACAGTAGTGCGCCCACAGCAGCATCATCATTACCGTGCGGGGCAGAGGCTGAATTTAAGTGGAGCAACGAGCAACGAAGCAACGAGCGCTGCGCAGCGCACCGTGCGCTGTTGACAAAGGGAGACGAAGACGGCGACAGGACAACCACAAACTGCCTATTTTGGGGGGGTTCAAGTGACCGAGGACTGGCGACGGTAAGCGGCAGCAGCCTCGCTCGCTCCAATCGGGCGTGTGGAAACTTACAATTAACTCGTACAATAATACAGGTTTCTGATCGTATCGAGGAACAAAAAAAAAAGCTTCTCTTCGCGTTGGCTGTTGGCATTTGCGTTTGGAGATCACCTGAAACTGGAAATATCAATCGAAGGAAAGAAAAGAAAAAATTTGAAAATTGTCCGTTGGCCGCGGCTGCGGCTCCCCATCCTGCCATACTGTGTCGCTGCTCGATCGCCGGTAAACGCGGTCTCTGCTGTCCTCCTTCTCATCTAATTTACGACGCGGCGTGGCAATGTGTGTGCTTCGTGTACGTATCGCATCGTGTCGTTGTATACGTGCACATACGCGTACGTATGGTCCACATTGCCGTTCGCCGTTCTGTTTCGAACTTTGTCGGTGTATCACCCATGGAGGAAAAAAACGTGCCTCCCGAAGAACGACCGATAATGGCGTGTCTTAGGGCTTCCACCGTTCACCGTCACATCGAAAGAAAATGAGTCGTCTTCCCATCCCCATATGGCACAGTACAAATAAGCGCACCAACGTGCGAGTTACAGTATCTGATCAAATGCCGCAGCCGCAAGGGCCACATCCGATTTACAGAACGATGACACATGACCATGGATGAAGAGAATGTCGGCCCCACATACTACCCCATTCCCGGCACTGGCCTTGCAACGGGTGGAGTCCCCACAGGGGCCTTCCACGCAGAAGAACCACTCGTCGTGGAAGTATCTACTCTTGCCCTGTCATACAATCTCATAACGCAGCGACCGTGTAGTAAACGGGTCGTGCACCCGTGGCGCCCAGAGCGGTTTAGCTCTAGCTCGGACGCCCGGGTCGCGGGCAGTGAAACATGCGTAGAGTGATGGAGCGTACAATAAGAGGGACGTGCATTCCACAAGTACTGGATGGCCTAGATGAATACAAACACAGAACACGGGGGAGAAGGGAGCGACCAAAATGAGACGACGTCAGACTGAGAACCAAAATGAATGACGGAATCGAGCGACTCAGAGCAAGATAAATACAACAGAAGGAAAGCAGGAAATGACCGATAATCAAAGGAACTGATAAAAAGTGAAATAAACGTTCCCGAGACTGCGAGCACACCATACAAGCAGCGATGGAACTTAATGAGGGTACAGAAGAAGTTGGGGATAGATCGGGTCTTCGGTGGAACTATCGCTCGCCTGAGCCTGCGCTCCCACTGCTGCTCCCGCGTGTGCGGGCCGGGCCAATGGCGTGATCTGAGCCAGATCCAGAGCGCGGGGACGTACGCGAATTATACGGTGGTTCGGGGTACGCATTCATGATACTTGCGAACTTCGCCGGTACGGGGGGAGGTGCAACAGGAGATTGGTGTGGAGGAGGCGAGTGTGAGCGCGCGTGTGGCAGCTGGCCATACGGGTGAGGAGGTGGTACATCACGTGGAGAGAGGCGGCGAGGAGAATAAGCAGGATCTTGGGGAGGGTATCCATGGCTGCGGGGCGAGATCGGCGGCAGGTCGCCTCCGTTGCTGTTGCGGGAGTCACGTCGCTTGTGAGAGTACGAACGTTCGGGTGGGGGAGCCCCTCGCGCATCCGAAATTGGCAACTCGCTGTCCGGGGTGATGTCCATGGAGGTCGAGTCACGTGAACCACGTCGTTCATGACCGTTGCTGCTATTTGGACTGTCATATTCATCAGGCAGAGCTGGAACGACCGTGGCGTGGCGACCACCAAGGGGCCTTCCAGAACTGCATAGTCAATCAACCTGCGACACAGCCCACGATGAAATGTGCGCTTACCCGCCCTCGTTGAAATTTTGCCATACGTAATCCTTTAGTCGGTCTGCACCCGGGAGCTCCTGAATGAGATGCTTGATAGTGTTCTGCCCCAAACCAAAGAAGTCTGGCCCAGAGACCGAATTACTATGTTGCCTGTTCCGAACGTGGTTCGCCGCGCGAACGACGACAGACCAGGCACCGGTGGCTGTGCCAGCAATGATGGGCTTATCTGCCATGTCATTTGCAATGATTTGGAATTTGGGTCCATCACCGCCGTCAAGGATGGTGCAATTATAGACCGTCTCTGCATTGGGATCACGGGCAGAGAGGTAGCGCCTAAGAGATTAACATTAGTCAACGTGTGAACAGGAGCACTGCAAAGCCTATTACCTATTAACGGAATAGCCCACGGGAAAAATATAGCGTTCTGTATGGAAATGCTCTCGCATACACACCTCGCCAAGGCAATTAACAGTCATGATGCCAACATTGAGGGGAAGTATGGGCCGGCCATTCTTGTCACGGGGAACCATGGGGATAGAGTAGCTTTTTGACGTAACCGTGTGCGCTTTCAAGCGCTTCGGCTTTGTATGGCGTTGAACCGTTGTCGACGGGATAGCGGTGGCTGAGGGACCGAGAGAAGTGGGAGAGCCAGGTCCCAATTGGCTGGGGTATCCAAAGTGCTGTTGCCATTGGCATTGCGCAATGCAGCAGAAGGGTCGCCATCGGTCATGGGGTAATGCTCGGCATCCGATCCCAATGGGGACATTGGGGATCCAGGGGACAGTCGATGTGTTGCAGGAGGAACGCCAGCGTTGTTAATGAATTGAGGAATCCTGTGCACACCCTGAGTAGCGGAAGACGGCGGAGGCGCCGGCTCAGGTGGAGCTGCTGCAGGGGGTTTGATCCTTATGCGCTTGCCCGACGAAGTGACAAGCGTCTGGGAGGGGCCAGTTGCGGGGGGATCACCAGGATTCGCCGTGGGGGGGAAAGGAGGTGGAGCGCCAATGTCCTTGGTTTTGTTCGTATTGGGGGCAGTGACGGCTCTGCCTCTCCTTGGTGCCTTGCGGGCATCGCGAGCCTCTTCCTCTTCTCGCTCTTTCATCTCTTCGAGCTGGCGCTTTCGCGCTTGGGGCCCGAAATGGCGAGAACCGTAAAGGGGATCTACGGAGGGGTCTTCGGACCGAACTTCGTCCAAGGCTTCGTGTAGATTAGCTTGGAATGCAGTCTGGGCATGAGGGGATTGAAGGGCGCGAGGAAATGCGGTAGGTGTTTGAGTGGGGATTTGAGCGTTTGGGCTGTGCGGGGTTGGGTTGGAAGGTTGGCGTGCGACGGTAGCTTCCAGTTCGAGTATTCGGTCGAGCAGCATACTAAAAAAAGGATTGACGCCAATGATAGGCAATGATAGAGCAAGAATCGCATACCCCTTTTCAGAGTTCCAATTGGTATTTCGCTCGCCCGAACGTCTGAGCTCATCCTCCAAGTCCTTGTATTTCTATTGGCGACCAAAGGAAAGTTGAAGAAGGGGAACGAAACGGTAACAAAGGGGAAAGAGCGGACCTCTTCGAGTTCCCAATATTTTCTTTTGAGCTTGTAGTATTTTTCGCTGAACTCTCTGGGATCCTTAGAGTTTTGTACAGAGGAAGGGGTGAATGGCTGATGGGGAGGTACGGGGGGCGGGCCCATGACGATGTCTCTGTCGGAGGGTGGAGGAGGGGGAAGCATCGGAGGAGCCCTGCGGGACATAGACAAAGGGGGGAAGGGAAAGTGGTCGGGGAGAAGGAGAGAGGAAGAAGGGGGGTGATTGAGAGAAGACCGGCCGCGACTTGCCAGTTGGGCTGAGCCATGTTTGGGAAATGGTTGTGTCATGACATGCACCAACTGATCAGGTCAGGTCAGGTCGGGTCAAGGTCAGGTCAGGCCAGGACTGCAAATTGGCCAGGGCCACCTCCCTGGCCACTCCGGTCACACATTCATTTCACTGTATCTGCTGTGCTACTTCACAAACATCCCATCCCATCGATCGCAGCCCCACAGAAAACAAGAAACGGGCGAGAGGGGCTGTGAAACCCGGTGGCTGCGATATCCAAATTAGTCGCCCGTCGCGGCGTTGAGTCGGATCCTTCCCTTTTCCGGAGTCTGCCCTCGCCATCCCCCGGGTCCTCCGTTCCTGTCCTCGCCTCGCCACGCCACTGCCTGCTTGGTTGCCACCTGATCGCCTATCTCCAATCACTCACTCTCATCCTACAGCGAGATCCAAAATGGATGACCTTCGTTTATTATACGTACCTTGCGGGCTTCCAAGATTTGACAGCTGAGTTCATAGTTAAGTAGTAGAGAAATTATTAGCGCCTATGTTGTCATACAAAATTCGAGGTTATCCAACAGTTATCACTGTTCCTCCTGCAAATTTTGAGTTATTGTCTAGTTATTTTGTTTCGTGCCGTCCACCCGGCTTTCATGGCTTCGTTTCCTCGTGACTTCATTCCCCTTTGGGGCAACTCCGTTGGCCAAAATTCTCACGTTTTTTCGCGGTTCACTAACGTTCGGAACGCGCGTCTCGACCTGCTCACTGCCACGACGACGCCCGGACGCTCCCCCTCGTTCTCAACTCCGTTGGGCCCGAAATCCTGAAGATTAGCCACTGAGCTAGTGCCCTAGGATGGGAAGGTGAGTGGGCACTCATATTTTAGAACTGACTATGTGTATGAGCAGGCTGTCTTCGCTGTGCGGCGACATCACCCGCGCCCTCGATTATAACCCCGGACCCCCCTTTGCGACGCGACGCGACGCAATGGCCCCCTCCCCTCAAGACTTTGAGGTCTGGGCGCCTGGACCTCGCTCCACTCGCTCGCCCTTGCCTCACTTTAACCCTTATTTCCCCCCCCCTCTCCCTTTACTATCTTTATCTTTTCTTTTTCCACCTGCCCGCTGCGCTTCGCGCTCCACACATCCTATTCAAATTCCCAGTGACAAAAGTGAAAAAAGGTGGCCAACACTTTGCCCAGTCTTCATCCAGGCCAGCCCTCTCCAGTATCCACACCGCCTCGGTCGACCGTCGTTGTGCAGGCCAGTTGGCCTTGCACACGGCCTCGACCGTGCACAGTTACTGGACGACGAGCTTGGGCCCCAGCGGTTTGGAGCACGCCTCCGAGTCCGAGAGCGAGGTGACTGAGGTGCCGCAAATCCATCGGCTCCGCACCCTCAAGATGTGCGCGAGCGGCTTCGCCTTCATGTGGGACGGCAGCCTTCCTCAGCAATGGGCCTGGTTCAACTGGTCAAAAGTCTTCCGGGTCCGCGTGAGCGTGCACGCGACCATTCGCGTTCATCGTGCAGCTGTGCCCTTCTTTTTCGCTCTGCTCTTTGCTACTTAGCACTGAAAAATCTCAAAAAGATTACATAAAATCTTTTTTTTTATTACTGTGAATAATTTTTTGTGTGAGAAAAGAGAACGGCATGAGCTGCCGATCTACATTTAACCTCAGCCTAAGCACGAAATTTTTTAAAAAGGATCAACCATTTTGGATCTCGCTGTAACCACCCCCGCCCAATTTACCTCGTAAGAGGTAACCAACCGCGACTTTTGGCATTTCACTCAACAGCCGACCGAGCGCATCACCGCCCTCCCCCTCAGTGTTTTACGTTTCACCCTCAGCCACCACTGATCCATCCCTCCCATCTCAGCACCGAGCCTTGAGCTCAAGCATCACTTGTGTGGATTCCCTCCAGGAGACAGACCCGGATTCCCCCGATTAGGTTATAGTCTTGCCTTTTCGGGTATCTGACACGTGGTAGATATCGGCTGGAGGCACCCGCCTTTCTCGAGATCTCCCGCCTGCCATCACACATGTCAGGCCCCTGTGCCCCCCTTCCATTTTTTTTCCTTGCCACTTTGCCGGTTCCCAACCCCATCATTTGCGTGGCGTGGCGTTCCGCCACAAGCGCTTGCATCATACCAGCTATCTCCTTCCACGGCTTGAGCCCCGCTCCCCTTTTTGCGTCCCCGGTGTTCCCGACCCATTTCCTTGGGACCCTGAGCAAAAAATATCACCGCACCTTCCTTTGCCCCCCTCCAACTTCATATTCGCCCCCTAGCTCGCTCATCGGCGTTCCCTCCCAATTGTGCCACAGTCTTCTCAAACCCCGTGGCGTTCGCTTCCATCAAATTTGGCGCATCTTTCCTTTCGGAAACACGGTGCGCCTTATCGCCCATCAATGCCGGCAGTACGTAAACCTGGCGCCTCCGTTCGCAATTTCACTAGGACGCCAAACTCTCCTATCCATGCATGGCCCCACTTCGAGGTCACTTCCCCAGACTGAACTGTGCTCAGCGCCCAGTGCCCAAGAACATTTTCCATGCCTCAGGGTTTTATCCGTGGATGCCCCTATAGGCGCTAGTGTTGTTCGATTGTTTGCAAAACGCAAAACTTCAAACTCCCGGACAGGGTACTGTAACGCAACGCACCCGAGTGAACCATCCTTTTCAAGGGGGGTCTCGGTGATGTCGGATGCGTCCGCAAATTAACTTGTTCAGCGCTAAACTGACACAATTTGCCACCGGAAGGCGGCCGAAGAAAAAAAAAGAACAAACGACGATGGGGTCATGTACCTTAAGCGCCCTTCAAGACCGCTTCGGCAATCCTCTCCTCGCTGCCGCACACTCTCAAACACCGCACCCTTACGAGCAACCTTGTAACATTCCCGAGATACATAAACACAACTTCTCCACTCGCACACGAGCGCCTCAGCCGGAAGGGGCCTGCCGGACCCTCAGACCAGACTAGGCGCTGTGCGATGATCACGGCCGTACATGTCCCTTATCAGTTGTTCGGCAGCCATGAATGAGCATCAATTGGTGGCAACGACGAACGTCATGGGGTGAGGTCTCGCGCTCTGGAGTTTACAACCAGGGATAGGCACCTGAGCGCCGACGCCGTCCCTCTCGGAATCTAGCGCTTCACCAAGGGCAAGGCGTTCGCACAGGGTAGAAGCACAAGTAGCCCCCACGGTCGCCGAATCTGTCTAGCGAGTCTAGAATGAGAAAGGAGTGGTGTTCACGAGGCCATGGTCAAAGCTTAAACGAGAAGGGGCGTGGCGCGGCGTGGCGTTCCCTAATGGAGAAACGGATCTTGGAACAAGCACAAAGTTGGCAGGGTCCGACGATTTGCGCTCGGGCCTCGTGGAACTCGGTGAGAGGCACATTGCGATGCCAACTTCTATTGGCACTTTGAAACCCTTGTCGGCATCGCATCCATGCGATGGGAGTGTCCGACCTGTCCCCTTACACGTCTCCTCCCGTTGCAATCAGACACGTAGTTGTCGCCGACTTTGCATTCCTTAAATGAAACCCCACTTTTCACTTGTGGGTCCTTGTAATTTCCGCTGCTGTCCCGACCGTCTGTCACGACCCATGACCACAAGGCCAGCAGAAAGCGATCCCACAATGCTCGATCGGCTGGGAAGTGTGCGCCCTGTACGTACATACGTCTCCCAGTCTCGGTCGGGTTTGGTCTTCATATCACCCGTCAATCGGGGTTCTCAAATACAGTAGAGGGCGCAGTCACTTCGTATCCTGGATGAACCATCTGTATTTCCCCAAAGCGGTCGTCCATTTTAACATGTCCGAGTCCTTGGCACAAGGTACCGCCCGTTATGGTATGGCTGGTGCCAGCTTATCATGCGGGTAAATATGACGTGTGATTGCGTTCTTCTAGATGATCATGCCCCGCCCCCATACTTGTTGCGGGAGCACGCAATGCGATCCACAAGGCCCATACCTCCAAACTGGTAAATTTAAAGTATGGCACGGCGCGCATAAACACCCCTTACACCCCTTAGTGTGGACGAATAGGGAACGCCATGTCATATGATTCCCCATTACAAAGGGCAGAACAGGCGAAATGAAAAGGGTCGGTCCAGCCCTGAGTTGATATGCCCAGGCATGACATGAGCCCACGTAATAAGGGTGGAGTATTGCGGCGACAAATGGACTGAATTGGGCCAACGGGGAAAGTTGGAAAAGACAGAGGGGCCAATAAGCTCCGAAAAAAAATACAGGGGTTTGGTGGATTTGGATTGACCGCCTTTTGTTGTTGCAGTACGCCCGTGCGGGTTTTGGGGGTTGTGAGTTGAGTTGAGCCGTCGCCGACCAAACGACCGACCGACCGACCGACCGACCGACCGGCAGCCGATCGGCGATTCCGGCGCCTGACCGTATCCGTATCAATCAATTGAACGGGACAGAGTTCAGTCGCGCGATGCGTGGCGCAGTGTCGTGGTGGCTTTGGCCTTTTGTTGTTTCCCCCCAAGGACGCACGTGCTTGTGCAATATCACTTGCAATCACGATAAGGACAATTCGTTCGTTACCGTTCGCACAGCGTGGCGTGCGTGGGCCGCGTCGAGGTACAAGGTGGCGTATCGCGGCTGTATGCAACTGTATGGCCCGACCTGAAAGTGCGTGCTTAGGTTTGCACATTTGAATTTTTTTTGGTGCTGGTGGCTGCAACTCGAGGCCCTTGTGCTTTATCATGAGCCCCTACTGACACTTTTTTATCTGACACGCTAGATGTGATCCTGCCCCCACATTTCTCGTGCCCCTGTTTGAGCCCTTTGAGCGCTTGGTCCTCGCAGTGTCAACGTCCAACTGAAACCCATCAGGAGTGATGGTATATATTGGCGAACTTGGACGAACTGTGGCGATGCCCCAGCAATTCCACTTATTAAGGGTTGCCAGCCCATCAAGCATCAAGCTGCATCAAGGCCAAAGCCAGATGGGCGCCAACTTGAAGGAGCGCCGTCACTGGCTTGGGCCGGGGCCGGAGTGAGCAGGGTCGTCACTCATCACTGCATCACTGGCCCCACCACCCCCTCGGTCTAACCGTGACGGTACCCGCAAACCCTCCACGCCGTACATACGCGCACAGAAGAAAAGTCCCACGTTGATTGTGATTGCGCCACCTTTTTCCTCCGCGATTTCCGATTTGCGCAACCCCGCGATGCGCGATTCCAGTTCCAGGGGGGTGTTTGGTTTTCTCGAAAAGCCAATCTCGCGTGCATATGCCATGCGTCCGTGGGAGGAGGTTTTATTTTTTCCCACCACTTGTAGGCGCAGGCGCAGCAGCAATGGCATCTACAGTATATCCACGCAACGCGGCGTACGTGCGCCACAGGGTTCGAGCCACGATATGAAATTTCGCCTAATTTCGAGTCACTTACGAGCCCGCGATACCGTGATACAGTCGACTCTCATATAACGCATACCCCCTTGGGAATCGGCCTGAGCTATGCCTTTTGAGGGAGTATGCCTACCTGAATGTTTTCCAAAATCACCAAAAAAAACATAACTCTATGAATGATCAAAGTATCTAGTTATGACTGCATCCTTCAGCCTTTGACCATTCCATGGAGATTTGATGCAATTTGATGGCTGAAACTTGGGCTGAAACACCCAAAAACTCCAAGTTGTGGAAATGCGGTTGTGAGGATGGATTCTTTGTCAGCAAGCCAAGCAGGCATGGTCCTTTTAGACCGCAGTTTTATTTGGAGACTTTTCAGACCCTTCTGGGATATTCAGAGGCTTTGAGGCATTGCAAAATAGGATGAAAAAGGTATTTGCACAAAAGTGGCATAAAATATGTCATTTGACCTATATAAGCTATGCCCTTTCTGTGAAAGTGCTATGCCTTATGCCGTTGAGGAAGGTATGCCTTATGCCCTCAATTTCCTGCAAACGAATCGGAATCACGAAAAGCTATCCTTATCGAGAGTATGCCTTTTCAGGGTATATACTTATATGAGAGTCGACTGTACACATTTTCTGATACCCTCTATCAGCCACGGCCACGGCCACGGCTCGGGTTCACCCCCCACTGCCCGTTTTTCGGACCGTGTGTAGCGTTTATAGCTCACCCCAGTTTTCCCCCTCCAAAATGATCCCCAGCGAACGCGTGTGGATCCCTCAAACTGCACGGGGCCCGGGGTGCCTTTCGCGGGTCCGAGGACCCAAATAGTACAGCACGAAACTGGACAAAAAAAGAAAATAAATCAGATCCTTTTTCGTTCGATCAAGTGACAATATGTGGAGTGTGGAGATGGCGGCGGTGGTGGGCGGTGGTGTTGGTGGTGGTTGATGGTGGTGGTGGACGTGCTAGAAGAGGCGCAAAAGAATTTATGATGTACATACGGCAGTGGCGCCATGGCCGTTGTCAGCCCTGCCAAAAGGAGCGTCGCGCCGATTGTGCCGAGCGCGCGGTACATCTGCGCCGCGAAGAGCGGGAACGCGGCCGCGAACGACGTGCGCATCGTCGCGTTGCACGCCAGCGCGCTCGCCGCGACCGGCCGGTACGCGACGACGATGTACGTGAAGGAGGACGTGAAGATGAAGTACGTGCCCGTGCCGAACGGGACCGACGCGAGCACGGGCACGACCCAGTGCACGCTGCGATACGTCGAGAGCGCGAGCCAGAGAAGCGCGAGTGGCACGAGCACGCCACCCACTTGCCCCATCCGAAGCCGGAACTCGGCCGGCGGATCCCGGCCATGCGCCTCTTTGTACCTGCGGTACGTCCTTCGGTTGGGAACACAAGGAACGTGCGTTAGTGGGGGTGGGAAGCTAGCTCGGAGGACGTGGGATCGCACCGGTTCCAATATGGCATCGTGCACAAACCAAGAAGCATGCCGGTTGCGATTCCGAGGAATGTCAGGCCTGTGCTCTGGAGGTTGAAACCGTGCTTCTCCTCGAATATAATGGGAAAGGCTTGGAAGGTCAAGTACAGGATGCCGAGAATCAACGAATCCCTGTTGGCCATGTCAGCGGCACATCGAGATGCCCCGTTCGCTTCGTGTACCATAGATTCAACAAGAACGCCATATGGTTCAGGAAGACAAAATCTGTGGGTGCAGGTGCCAGTGAGTAAGGAAGTAGAGCCAGGAATTGGCATTCCCACAAAACGGTTTGTAACAGTTGACAATCAACGTCCGCGCCAGGCTGGTGTGTTCCTTCTTTTCAATGGCTGAGTACCAATTTGGATCACCAGTATTTTCGCGAAGGCTGTGTTCAAGTTGAGCGCGATGGATAACAGCTACATCACTTCCGCACACAAGCTCACCGTTCCGCCTTTATCTTGAGGATCACGGGGATGTATGTTTCTGGCACAAGCTATATGGGCTGGATTTAAAGCAAGGTGCGATATTACTGAGAGTCGGGCTTACGATAATCAGCGCTCCTGCTTGGAGGAACGACCAGATGATGAGAACGTAAAACGTCCATCTCCAGTGCAGGTGCTGGTTGATGAAACTGATTGCGTTTCCCTCTCAGAACTCTCGTACGAGAAAAGTCTACCATGCATTTGTGTGCGTACTCACCCACTGAGTATTGGCCCTAGCTCAGGTCCCAGAAAGGGGCATATCGTGTAGAAGGCCATCGGCCTACCAAGGTCGTGAGATACAGAGACCAGGACATATTGGCACAGACAACGCACGTGGCAACTTGAGCGTTGGAGAACATATCAGAGACACTTCCCCCAGCCACGCTGAGAAACGCGGCCCCGCAGAACCCGGTGATAAACCGAAAGACAAGATACACAGCTGCCAACACGCATTGCGTTATCAAACCAGGCCAAAGACCCAACAGACAGGCGAGACAGGCAGCACGCGACACACATACAAATGTTGGGTGCGAACGCGACAGGGAACATGCACACGAAGAACAGTGAAAACGAGACGCGATAGACCATGTTGCGTCCATGCACCTCTGACATTGGGCCCGCGACGAGCGGACCGAGGCCCAGGCCCAGCACAAAGAGGCTCACCCCGAGGATCGCAACTTCCTTGCTCACATGGAATTGTCTCGCTACAGGCACCTCCGCGAATGCCGCCTGCCACCCAGCGGGTCGTGTGAGCAGATATATGCGCGTCAGCACGACAGCATCGTTGAGGGTATATTGTGCCTGAGAACGGCCGGGACGCACCATAGACGAGGCGCAGGTGACGCAAATAGACGCGCTAGAGATGCAGATCACGGCGAGCCATCGACGCACGAGGGGGAGTTCCTGCGGGTTCTCTGCTGGGTCAAGCAAAACTTCGTATGAACTCGCGCCAGAGGAAGCGGGCTCTGGCGGTGTCCGGTCGTGGTGTTTGTGTCGTGTGTGGTGATGCCAGAAGTCGAACGTCGGGTGAGGGTGCCAGAAAAACATCGCGAGTGGGTATTTTTAGTGACGGTGCGAAAGCGAAACACCGAATGTATGTATGCGGATTTAAGTCGCTGCTCTCGCTTCATGGCAGCCTCGAGGCAACGGGTCTGCGGGTCTGGGTGCGTCTCGGCCCGCTCAACTCAATCGAGCGGCAGCCGCGGCGGAAGATTACGGACCCGTGATAGCGCTCGCACCTTCGCGGGTCCCATCATGCATCTCGTATAGCGTCCGCATCTTGCGCTAGTTCACAATCTCATCCCATTTGCGACACCGTTCCTGGACGTTACGCGGAATGCCGGTCACTAAAACGGTTCGCATTCACGCTCTGCGCAGACGTCGGGTTACTGGTGACATCACAGGCAAATGTGATGACCGCTCAACTCGAAATTGTGCTCGGCGGAAGACCAGGATGACAAGGACGGCATAGAGCTGGTAGCTGCCGGAGGAGGCGAAGTCGGAGAAAAGATCCCAACGCGCCCTGGTGTTCTCGGTTCGCTTCTCTTCTATCTTTTCCCCCTCGCGCGCAATTATTTAAAATGTGGCATATCAATGCGCACGTTGATGACCGGCACATAGTAGGCAACCTCAAATGTGTCCCTCGTGTCATGTAATATTTAAAGAACGTGTGGCGAACGGAATGCTGCATGGGTTCCCGCGGAGAAGGCCACAATGATAGAAGGTGAGGCTGAGAAGAACAGCTTTTACCTCGAAGGATAAGATGGGCCTGCGCGCTGTGGCGATCTCCAGGAGTGTCTTGGAAAACTGGGCAAAATTCAAGAAGCCATGAGGAAAGTGGTGTCCCAAGAAAAGCCAAGAGGACAGCACGTGAGTATGTCACGTTCCCATCTTGACTTTGACAACCTCGCCCTCGGTTTATTGCTCTTGTCATCGTAATCGGAGATGATTCTTGGGACTAACATGACTTTGACAGGTGCCGAAACACGTTGGGATTCTGTACCGCCGACGGACGAGATCTTGGAAGAGATCATATTTCCTGTTTGTTGGGCGATGAGCTGAAAAAGCTCGGACCACGCGCTCTCAACTGCTGTTTGGACGCTCCTCTTGAAAAACTCGCCGAGACATTCGTGATCGGGTTTAGCCCAGATGCGCCGGCCCCTCATCTCATGAAAAGTTGGCGTCCTGGAAATCCAGAAGCCGTCTATCGCACATCACATATTTCACACGCGGGTTCCAAAATAGTGCAGTTCTCTCACTTCAGTGAAAGAATGCTTAATCCCTGATCGCCATCGGACCCCTGCGATCAATTTGACGTGACGTCGGAAATGTCTGCAACTATCTCATTCATGCCGCCCACTTTTATTATAGCACGAATATGCCTCACAATACTGCTACAATACGAGGTGCTATTCGACCCAAGCAACCGTTTCGAACTCGAACTCGACGCAAGCGTCTTGTACTATGCGGGATCATGTCGATTCAGAGGGCTGGCCAACCACCCGGGCCTCTTCACCGCGCACACAGAAGATGTCAATTATAAACTGATATTAAGAGAATCCCTCTTGCATGTGGCATGTGCGGGGACACCTTGGCCCTGTTCATATATTGCTTGATCGTGGAGACAACTGAATGGATAAACCGAAGTGGGAGAGTAATCCTGTGTTGAGTATGTAAGACGGTCAATTGGAGGTTATGCAACTATGGTTATAACGTAGATTTGATCCATGGCTGTCTCAACCTCATAAACGCAACCATGTGCTCAGGACCGGCAAGAAAAAATTTCGATAATTTCCGCAGGCTGACGAGAATCTATGCTCGCCAGCGAAAAGTGATTTCAAACACCACTTTGTTTCATTATCTCCGCGGAACCTGTCGCTAACGTACGAGGTTTTTCCTGACGAGTCAAGCTGTCAGTACGAAAGATTCGCGAGTTGCGTGTCCCTGTAATTTACTAGGGAATATAGTGACCTTGGACATACAGTCGACGTGTATTCTAGCCGGGAGAGGATCAGATCACGCGCTCCAGTGGCACTCGTTCCCACTAGCGCTGCATTTGCGGTTGCTTGGTCTGGAACTACACTTTACTCTTGTCACGCCGCAATACTTTCTGCGCGCACGTTCCCTGTAGATCTAGATTTACTGGCGAGATCCTTGAGCGGACAGTGTTTCATAATCTGCGCGCTTCTTAGACGCGAATGTGTATCATTGGAAGACATGCGTCTAGACTACCGAACAGATCGGTTTGCAGCACCACCATCAGACGGCAAACTTCGATCTCTCACGCAGTCGAGCACCTATTCGGTGGAATACGAAACTCCACGCGAGGGTCAGCACATCGGGGGTGGCAAAAGCCAGCGGGAACTCACGGTAGTGGTGCCATGACAGTTGCTAGACAGGCGAGAAGCACAGTTGCACTGACCGTGCCCAAGCTATGGTACATCTGAATGGCAAACAGAGGGAATACGGCAGCAAATGTCGAGCGCATTGCGCTATTGCTCGCCAAAGCGGAGGCGGCGATTGGTCGGTATGCGACGACGAGGTAGGTGAAAGAGGAGGTAAAGACGAAATATGTTCCTGTGCCAAATGGCACCGACGCGATGATCGGTGCGATCCAGTGAATGTGTTTATATGTGGTGAAGGCGAGCGAGAAGAGGCTGAGTGAGACGAGTATGCCACCCACTTGGCCCATTACAAGACGGAACTCGGGTGGTGGATCACCATACTCCTCAGCAAAGCGCCTGTAGCGTCTATGAGGTGATCCCGTAAGTTCGAGCAAATAGGGAAGCCAGCTGCGGGATGGAGTTACTTATTCCAGTATGGTGTGGTGGCAAGCCCGATGAGAAAGCCAAACCCCATGCCGAGGAAAGTCATACCAGTCATTTGCAAGGTAAAACCATGCTTTTCGTCGAAGATGATAGGAAACACCTCGAAGGTGAGGTACTGTATTCCTAGAATGAGTGCATTCCTAGGAAGAGCATCGTTTCGAGAAGATATAAGAGAGGGCGTGTGATACTGTACCAAAGATCGATCAGAAGGACCATACGGTCGCAGAGGAGGAGTTCTGAAGCGAGCTCAAAAAATGCGTCCCACGGAGCAGAAAATGCGGGTAAGACATACGGAATGGCCTGTAGCAACTGATGATGATGGCCCGTCCCAAGCTGGCATTTTCCTTTTCCAAAGGGGCATAATAATTCTGGTTGCCAGTCATTTCTCGTAAGCTGTATGACTGGGTGAGCCGTAAGGCATTTAATGACCATCGATACATGTACCGTTGTGCCTTTTTCTTGAGGAGAACAGGAACATAGGTCTCTGGAACGAACTGTGTTGTCATCTCAGGAACCGTGAAGCACAGAGTCAAAGAAAGGCTCACGCAGACCAAAGCAACTAACTGAAGAAAAGACCATATAATGAGGAGATAGTACGTCCATCTCCAGGTCGTATTTTGGTTAATGAACCTTGTGATAGTCAGCCAGACGAACAAGGATAAATCAGGCTTCACCTCACCCACTGACTAAGGGTCCGAGTTCCGGGCCGAGGAATGGCGACACCGTGTAGAAAGCCATCGGACTAGTGTGGGAGGCTATCCTTCACTACAAAGACTAGTCGAATAACTGGGAAAACCCACGTTCCGACTGTCCTATTCGGGAACATATCGCCGACACTACCACCAGCCACGCTGAGGAATGCCGCACCGCAGATACCCGTGAAAAATCGGAATATCAAGTATGTCGCTACACAGATAATGTGGTCATGATCCGACGGATCAAGGGGAAAAGGTCCGCGCGACATTACCGATGTTGGGTGAAAAGGCGACGGGGAAGGTAAAGGCGAAAAAAAGGATGAATGACACACGATAAACGATGTTTCGCCCATATACTTCAGATAGTGGCCCTGAGAGGAGAGGACCGATGCCGAGGCCCATGACATATAAGCTGATCCCCAAGATCGCTACTTCACTTCCGACATGGAACTGTCGTGACACGGCGTTGATGGTGAAGGCAGCCTGAGAAGATGGCTTGAGTAACTAGTACTATGTGCGGTTATCAAACCCGGGATACTCGCCATGGATGATGCGCATGTGACACAGAGTGCAGCACTAGATATGGTTGCAACTGCCATCCAACGACGGAATAAAGAGAGCTGCTGAGGATCATCCTCCGGCTCGAACCGAACTTCGTATCCTGATTCCGCGAGGAAAGACAATTCATTCTGTTCGACTTTGTGGCCTTTTTCTTTGTCGTACTCCTGATGCGCATCGATAGTCGATGTATGTGACGTCCGGAGGATAGGCGAAGACGACAGTGACATGCCAAGCAAGGAAGAGTTTATCGTTAGCTTCGCACGGTGAGTGCAAGGCTTATATGCCGAGAGATAATCGATGGCCTCGTAATGCTTACAGAGAACTCAGACAGCGCTAGCGAGACGTAGGTTCGAATGACGAAAAGGATCCGCGATAGAAATGCGGCAGTCATCCCGAAGAAGGTCATGAGACCCAGGGACGATTTACTTTGGGGAGTGAGCGCTAATTTCATGAGAGCATAAACGTAAATGGAAGGCCACCTTCATTCGGTAACCTGGGGTCAACCAGAGTCCATAGTCGCGGTTTACGATGGACGATGGACTCGAGAACTCGGGTTCATCGCAGGAACTGAACGAGGTGTCACATGACGCGTTGACGTATCTGCTCATTAGCGCTCATTGCCCTCTCTACATGAGTGCGCCCATCAACGAGACCCAATATCGAAGTAAAGCTCGGGGCAT
The DNA here is from genome assembly GCA_022496215.1 of Russula brevipes. Lineage (NCBI taxonomy): Eukaryota > Fungi > Basidiomycota > Agaricomycetes > Russulales > Russulaceae > Russula > Russula brevipes. The sequence goes on along the minus strand of WTXF01000090.1, from coordinate 71,833 downwards.
GGCCCTCACAAGGAAGGGGTAGCACACAGTACGCGTCCTTTTACGTTCTGACAGACGAATACGTTGAAGCTGCGCTACAGGACGGGAAGAAAACCCCGAGCAGCATCTCCCAGCGGTACCCCCCCTCCGCAATGACCGTCACAAATCGCACACCGTGGCCCTGATGGACAATACTTCCATGCGTAAAAGATGGATTAATGAAGTCCTTAGGTGCGTTAGCCCACGACTTCTCTTTTCCTGGATCTGACCTCGGAGGCACATTCCGCCAGTACCTCCAGGGTTCTGTGAAGAGGACGGCGCTAATTTTATTCGGCAAATGCAGGAAAAGGTGCCGAAGAACAACTTTGGGAACGTCGATCGATATCTGCATACCAATATTCCCTGCTGGAGCTGCGCACATCCTGTAAGTGCGCTATTTCCGCTTGTTCTTGCGCACCCCTGTCGGGTGTCAGTTGTTTCTATCTGATCAGAAGAGAAGACAGGGATGCGGCGAGGACCGCATGGCGATTGTTTTAATTATTCTGAGGCCTTCGAACAGTGCTCACTGTTGCGCCTTCATGTTGATGTTGAGATTCGCAGGAATGTAGGCACATATACTAAGGCAAGGGGCGATCGTTTGATTTGAGGTTTGAGGGATAGCCTTACATATCAGCGCTCCCGCCTTGATTGGAGATGGATGAGAACGTAACGGTAACGTCCATCTCCAGTGCACGTGTTAGCCGATTAGTCGATAAAACTGATCGCATTTTCAAACTCTTGTACGAAAAGAGTTCACCATGCATTTGTATGTTAACTTACTGCCCCAGTTCAGTCCCAGAAAGCGGCATATCGTATAGCCAACTATCGGCCTACCCCAGGTCGTGAGACACAAAGCAGCTCGCGGGCCAAAGACCCGACACAGATCAGAAACAAGACAGGGAGCACGCAACATACATCCATATATTGGGTACGAGCGCGAGGGGGGTCATGCACACGAAGGACAGGTAAAACGAGAAGTACCGATTTACGCCCTTTACCTCTGACATTCGGTCCGCGACGAGCAGACTGGGGCCCAGGCCTAACGCGAAGACCGCTGAGAGGCGATTTCCTGCTCACATGGAACCTTCTCGCCACAGGCACCTCCCCGAACGCCTCGCGCCATGCGGTGTATCGTGCGAGCGGTTATGCCTGTCAGCAAGACGGATTCGCTGAGGGTGTATTATGCCTGTAGACGGCCGAATGTACCATTGACGAGGCGTGGGTGACGCAGATGGATGCGCTAGCGATGCAGATCACGGCGAGCCATCTGCGCACAAGGGACAGTTTCCCGTGGGTTCTCCGCCGGCTCAAGCGAAACTTCGTGTGAACTCGCGTCGGAGGAAGCGGACTCTGGCGCGTGGTGTTTCCGTCTTGTGTGGTGACGCCAGAAGTCGAACGTCGGGTGAGGGTGCCAGAAAAATATCGGGAGTTGAATGACGGTGGCGAACACTGGATGTATGTGTGCAGATTTAAGTCGCTGCCTTCGGTCATGGCAGCCTCAATGCACGGAGGACGATTCTAGGTGCGTCTCGGCACCCATCGACTTCACGGCAGAACATTAATTGCGGATTCATTGCGGACCCGCGACAGGCGTTCGCACCTTTCCCGGTCCCATCATCGGGATGCATATGCATCCCGATAGGGCCGAGGTTAATCTAAGGTCGGAAATGTCCGCATTACCACCAATGCCGCCCACTTTGCACGTTGTTCTGGAATGAGCCTCACAACTTTGACTGGATACCATTGCTCATGAAAGGGACGTACGAAGGTTGTCTGACTCCTCGGTTTCCCTAAACATGGGGCTGCTGTCAACGAACAATCCTTAGAAACGACACTGCCCTGCATCTGGCATCGGCACAGGACGTCTCAAGGTTATGTGGCTACGCCTAAAGCATGGAGCAGACCCGCATGTTCAGGGGAAGAAGATCGAACACAATTCCAGGCTGCTACATCGAGCGGATATATCGAAGCTGCGGAAGAGTTGTCAGTGCATGGCGCGACAAGGAATAGGCTATTCTGTGCATTACAGGTAGGGTGCTTAGACGTGATACACAAGGGAGAATGGACGCCCACGCTCACAATGGAAGAACCATACTATCCATCCAGTGGAAGCTCCATTCATTTTCACTTGGGCTTGTTCTCTATATCGAACTACACGGCCACTTTCCTGTTGAACCCTAGCCTTTCGAGAAACGATCGAGCTATCGATTTGCCCATACCAGAAGGTGGTGAGTCGCGCCCAATATCCGCATATCTAGGATGTAGGCCATTCAACGGTGGTGGCAGTTGTGACAACGGGGAGAGCAGGTTCCAGGGCGCTAGCAATATATGTGGCACTGGGCTGACGGGTGTATTATCTCCGCGGGCGAAGTTGACTCTAGCTGATCCAGACTGTAAGCGGGCGGCAAGGACACGGACGGCGATGCATTTGGTATACCGTACGCGGTGCAGCTGGTGCCCCTATTGGGGATAGGCCACGTTGTGTGCGCATCGTCCTCCATGGATTTAGATCATAGCCATCTCGACTTCATACTACACCACGTGCCCCACGAAGGAACCGGCAGGAAAACCTCACTTTGATCATTTCCGAGGTCGAGAATTTATGCTCGCCAGCGAAAACGAATATCAAACACCACTTCTTATCATTATCTCCGCGGCTACCGCTCGCTAACGCAGGAGGTTTTTCCTGACGGATTAAGTGTCAGCACCAACAGGGACGGATATTCGCGAATTACACGCCCTCGGGACTCACTGGGGATAATAGTGACCTCACGCAGAACACATAGTGGGGGATAGCACATCCATCTCCAGGTCATATTTTGGTCAATGAAATTTGTGATACTCAGCCAGCCAAGACGCGATAAATCAGGATTTCGCCTCACTCATTGAGTAAGGGTCCGAGTTCCGGGCCAAGAAATGGCGACACTGCACAGAAGGCCATCGGACTGGTGCGGAAGACTATTGATTCTTCACTGCGAAGGCCCAGCCCAGGAACTTGGAAGTTCACGTTCCGACAGTCATATTGTTGAACATATCACCGACGCTACCATTAGCCACACTGAAGAATGTCGCGCCGAAGAGACCCGTGATAAATCGAAATTACCGAGTTCGGTGCAAGGGAGATAGGGAAGATAAGAGTGGGAAAAGTAATGAATGACACACGACACACGATGTTTCACCCATGTACTTTCAGATGGTGGCCCTGAGAGGAGAGGAACAATATTAATCCGAGGCGCAGACATAAGCTGATCTCTAAGATCGCTACTTCACTTCCGACATGGAACTCGTACGGAGACGATGGTAAAAGTAGCCTGAGAAGATGGTTTGAGTAACTAATACTACGTGCACAGTTATCAAGTCGAGATACTTGCCAGGTGATGCAGAGTGCGAGTGCGGTTTAGTTGCGACGGCAACACGGATCGACGTGTCACATGACGCGTGACTAATCTACGCGTGAGTCATCTTCGGCGGACGCGTAAATCGAATGCACGGGCACTCTCATTGCCTTACATTTGAACGCAGACCTCCATGTCGACCCAGGATAAAGCTGGGTCGACGTATGATTTCTCCAGCGATAGTGAAGATGAGTTAGACTGGGAAGAGGTTGCAGTACCCCAAGCGCAACACTTAGAGCTGGAAGAAGACCAGGAGGCTGGACCATCAACGAGACCCAATATCGAAGTAACTCTCGAGGCGTATCCCTCACCAAGAAAAGGAAGCGCACAGTAAGCATTGCTTCACGTTCTGACGGTCGGGTTGTGTTGAAACTAAGCTGCGCTACAGGAAGAAACCCCCAGGAGGCATCTCGCATGCTGAACGCCTCCTCCGCATCGACTGTCACAAAGTGCATACCGTGGCGCTGATAGTTAATGCTTCCGTGCGTAATAGATGGATCAATGATGAACTCCTTCAGGTGCGTGAGTCGCATTCATATCTTTCCTGGGCCTGACTTTGTCTTCCAGGCCCGCCTCCTGTCTCTCACCCCCCTTGCAATCCAAAACTCGTTCGCGATGATCCACAAATCTCGTATCCCAGATGATGTCAAGCGTGGTTTCCTATTCGAACAAGCTGTGTCGCGTCTCGCCTCGTGGTGGGCTTTTACCTTCTTCACAATAAATCCCACTGGGCACCTCCGCAGCCGCACATTCGAAGATGTCCAGCGCGTCTTGCACTCTAAGGGCTTAGTTGACATCTCGGGAAAGGGGAAGGGAAAGGCTTTCCCCCAGGATGTTGACTCGCGAGAGGACCTGTTTGATGACAACGAAGTAGAGCTCGTTCGCAGCGCCAAGAGCCTTATGAAACACGCACTGATGCGGTCGGGTTCGCGAGACGTCAGTTCACAGCTCTTCACCGCACTCTGCCGCGCCCTTGGTATACCGGCGCGCCTTGTAGTAAGCCTGCAAAGCGTGCCCTGGCAGACGAACGTCGGCCGATCGAAGACACTGGCGAAGCAAAAAAGGTCCAAATCTAAAGGGAAGGCTGTCGAGCTGCGCGACTCGGAAGACAACAGTGAAGGCATGCAGTTGGCCAACGATTTACGGCAAAACGGCTGCATCTCGGGGGATGACATGCAGGTAAATGTAGATGCTGAGGACGAAACCTCGTCCACGAAGCCGAATGACAAGGGAAAAAGGTCATATGCTGTAAAGCTGCGGAAGAGCAAGAGTTCTGGGCAGAGGTTGGGTTCCCCGGGCCTCCTAGTGCGCATTCATTTCACCGGCCTTGTTCGTTGATCTCATCGTGGTCTTTATTTACACACTTAGGGCGCTCAGATCCACTCACGACGCCACCGGTCTTCTGGACTGAGGTCTTCTCGCGCCCTGATGGCCGCTGGCTCCCTGTTGACCCTATTCGTGCCATCGTCAACAAGCGAAAGGTCTTCGACCCGACTCCCGTTGGTACCTCGTCACGCGTAGCAATTGCGGACAACCGTATGATATACGTGATCGCAGTAGAGGAAGATGGGTATATGCGCGATGTCACGCCGCGATATGCCAAACAGTATAGCGCAAAGGTCTCAAAGGCGCAATCTGGCGGCAGGGGTCGTCGAGATTGGTGGACCCAAGTCACTCAGATGGTAACCCGTCCCTATAAATTGGTACGCGGTTCGGATTTTCGTGCCTTATCCTAACTCATGTGGTCATGCACCTCTAAAGCATCGGGACGATATTGAAGACGATGAGCTGATTGTCAACCAATTCACAGAGGGAATGCCAACGACAATCGGGGGCTTCAAAGACCATCCTTTGTGCGCATCACCTCTCGTTCTTCGATTACACACGCCTTCTAAGCTCACACCCAGTTATGTGCTGGAGCGGCACTTGCTCAGAGACCAGATCATCTCGTCGGATGCTCACGAACTCGGCAAGTTCCGTGGCGAGCCTGTCTATTCTCGCAGCCAAGTTTTGCATCTCAAGGCGGCAGAGAACTGGATGCGTCGTGGACGCATCGTACGCGCGGGAGAGCAACCGCTGAAGTATGTCAAGCAGCGCGCAGTGACAGTTAACCGTAGGCGTGAGTTAGAGATACGTGCAGATGCGGAGGGCGCAAATGGCAGTGGCGACGTCATGCAGGGCCTATATTCGGAGGCACAGACAGAGAGGTATATTCCGCCACCAGTTATAGACGTGCGTCCTTCCTTTACACCTCAGTGGTTCTGTGAAGAGCAGGACGCTGATTTATTTTGACAAATGTAGGGAAAGATTCCGAAGAACAATTTTGGGAACATCGATCTCTACACGCCGTCTATGCTTCCTGCTGGAGCTACACACATCCCACGTACGTCATTTCCGCTTGTTCTTGCGCACCCCCTGTGGATAATCCGTTGCTTCTGTCCGATCACAGATAAGGGTGTCGCGAAGATCGCACGCCAATTGGGCTTTGATCATGCCGAGGCCGTGGTACGTATATTGTTGCCTTCTTCGAAATTGGCAGGAGACGATCTCACCACGCGCATGCCTGTGAATGTTGAGCGCAGACTAGCTTCGAATTCAAGAAGGGTAAGGCGTTCCCCGTGATATCTGGTATCGTCGTTGCCACGGAGAACGAGGACATAATACTTGAGGCGAGTACACTTTCTCCAATCTCGGTTAATGTGTGGGCGCTTACTTGCAGGTTGCGCGGTAAAGGCATACTGGGAGGCAGAACACGCCGTGGCGCAGAAGGAGCAGGAAAAGCGCCAGCAGGCGGTCCTCAAGCGGTGGGCGAAGCTCATACAGGGATTGCGCATCCGCCAGCGCATGCGCGAGCAATATGGCTCCGGTGCTGATGTGCGCCGGAATAAGACTTCAGGCGGGGGCGACATCAAATCAAGTACCTCCACGGCGAGAGACGATGACAAGGATGGGATTCAGCCAGCCACCGTGGGCGGATTCCTCTCGGGCGTGGAGGACGTCGTGCAGCCGTATAGCCTTCCGCAGCCCCTGCATGCCGTGTTCTCGTCTCCTCCTCCCTCGCCTAACCCAAGCGAACGTGCGTCGCCCATATCCATATCTTTGACGGCGTCACCAGTGCCGGCTAGTCCTACTACCCGCGGGAACCCCCTCCCCTCCGACGACGGTGGCGAGGACGGTGTGCAAGCGCCACACCCGTTCCTTTCTGATGGAGACCCTGGCTTGGACACAGACAACCCAGACACAGCGGGCGGTAATCAGCATGTGCGACGGATGATGCCCAAGTCGATGGCTGCGTTAGCCGCTGAAGCGGCGCAGGCGCAAGCAGCCGCAAATGTGGCGACGCCACAAATGAGCGGAGTAGAGGCTCCCTCTGCGTCTGCGCCACTGCGTGCCACTCGCTCTATGCCAAAAAGAAAGACAGAGACAAAGCCGAGGACGCCTGAGGAGACAAGGCGGAAGAAGCGGGCACGTGTGCGGAACGACGACGATGATTTGCCCCGTGGCTCGGGCTCAGATCCGGATCTGGTTGTGGGGTCGCGTGTGACGAAGCGCTCACGGCAGCAACGCCTACGCGGGGATGCAAATGCAGATCCAAGTGCGGATGAAGCAGATCTAGTACCGCGATCTGATCGTGTTCTCCGTACGCGCAAGGGCAAGTCGCCAGAGCAGCTTGCGCGAGAGCACCAGCAGGAACTCGCAGTGAAGCGCGCGCTCGCGGGAGGATGATCTACCTGCGTCTGTCATTCGGACTCTTTTACTCTATCTCTGCACATACATACAGTACTAGTTTGAATGGGGATAACGATTTGGACTTGGCGCTGTACTACGAGTTTCTTCTGGGCGGGATGCTATCTTATCTCCGCCATATATTTTGTTTACTTGTCTTTGCGTCCTCTGACGACTGCCGTTAAGCGGACCGCTGCGGATCGTCCGCCCAATGGCAGATTCGTCGTCGTCATCGACTCATCGTTGTCGTCCACGCCGCGTCCCCGATCTCGACTGTCGCACTCGCACACCCATTCCCCTCCTCCCTCTTTTGCTATCGCATTCCTCCATCTCTTCCCGCAGAGACGCACCTGAAAAGTCCGAACTAGCCTCGCCGGGTTTGGGTCGTGCTCTTGGGCGCGCATACAGCTGGTCGATCGCGTGCTGTCTACATCTCTCGGGCTCCACGAGAATGGCTATGGTATCACTGGACAAAGTGAGAGGAATTTCGGGGGGTTAATATATTTCTGGGTACAGTAGTAGTGTTATTCGCAGATGTCGCCTCTCGAGGAATCAACTCAGTCCAACTTAGTCCAGACTACGCCACAATCCTTTCTTCTCCGTCAGAAATCATCTCTGCACCTCCTGTATGATCCTCCAAGTGACTTTCGTGCGTCTGCTTCTACTGGAAGCGGGAAGACGCTCGCTTATGTTTTCCCGCTAGTGGATATGCACTTTCTGCGACCCGTGGACAGCGGAGAGCGGATACTCTGTTCCCGCGTAGTAATCCGGTTTGAGCCCTATCTGTGCTCTCGACGCGTGACCCTTGCCATTCAAGGTACAGAGGTATTTGAGGCTATCGGAGAAGGGTTGGAGCCAGAAGGCTGGGAATGCCATCCTACTCTCTTCTTTCGTTATGACGTTTCCCTCATCAGATAGCGACCTTTACGAGCCGGCATTTATTCTCTTGCGACAATCGCAGCTTGTGATAAATCGGATGGGCTCTATCCAAGGGTATGGCCGATCAATTTACCCGAGACACTCCAGGCGGGTACCTCCTAACGTGGTTGTGCGCCCTGGGAAGTCGATGAACCACCTGAATGGAACCCCAATTTTTTTCCCGCTGCAGCACCTGCGTCTCTTTGCAATTGAAAAGGCCATTCGATTGCCTGCAGAGTCATTCCGGGCTGATATCCCAGATACCAGAGGCGACGCGTCCCGCAGCTCATATGGGGACAGACGCTGCACCATTGGAGGAATCAAACACACCCCTTTTCAGTCGTTTTTGTAATTTTTCCATTTTCTCCGTGAGGGTATATCGCACTCAGATCTAGATGAGAAGCGAGGATCTTCTTGTCAACGGCTACGAGTGCCTATCGCTCCAACGAACGATCCTGAAAGCAGGATTGCCGATTTGCAGCTCAGAAATCCGCGGTACGCGGTGGTACATTCCCCAAGCAAGAATCGAGAATCCACGTTCTGTGTGTTGTCATGGAGGTTCAGTGAGTCCGCCACCTTGAAGGCACCAGTTGTCTCGCAACTCATGGCCTTTCTAGCGTCATCGATCAAGTTGTTAACCAGCATGTTCCGACTGAATATCAAGCTGTTCTCGGGACACTTGACTTGCTGAGGATGTAAGCCGCCCTTGCTTCCTAGATTTCGATTGCCGAGACCTTCCAATGTACAATGTGTAGCTGGTTAGAAATTCGGTGTGGAACTGGCACCATTTATGTTTGCAAGCCCACGGATACTGTCCCAATAAATCGCCGTCAAGTCCTTGACGTCGGGTTTTCATCGGCCCATCCCTCTCTATTTACCTCTGCCATATCTGCGCATGGATAGGGCCAACCTTGCTACGGTCCCCCCCAAGGACGAGTCTGATCTTGAAAAGTCGGTTCCCCCCCTCCAGCATACATATGGGTGCGTTTCTGGCATCTAAGAAATACTCGTTGCCGTGCACCGACGATGGTTTAGGTTTATCGAGGGTCTTGTGTTCCGCATTGATCCACCACCACCTAAAGAGAGCATCGAGGATGCGGATTATACCCCGGAAATGACTGCTGGTTGGTTTAGCCTGCTTACGTTCGGCTGGATGAACAGCCTCATGGTCCTGGGATACGCGCGTCCTCTTGAGGCCTCGGACCTCCCGAAGCTTCAGGAGCACAGATCGTCCGTCGTCATTGCTACCGCCATTCTCAACTCCTTCGAGGCCAGGAGAAAGAGTGCCCAGGAATATAATGCCCGTCTGGCCAATGGCGAAATCAAGCCTCCTCTGAGCGTGTGGCTCATGTCGCGGCTCCGCGGCGACCGTGACGAGCAACTTCGGCGCTGGCGCGAGGAGGATGGGAAGAAGCAGCCCAGTCTCACGTGGGCCATAAATGACAGCGTCAAATGGTGGTTCTGGTCAGGGGGCATCCTGAAGCTTGTTGGTGACACAGCCCAAATAACGAGTCCTCTCCTTGTGAAGGTGAGATAATTTTTGGTTTGCATACTTCGTGCTTCCTCTGACATGTTTGTCTTGCAGCACCTCATCAACTTCACGGCTACTTCATACAATGCGATCGAGAGGGTCTACCTGCACCCAGTGTTGTCGAAGGACTTGGTTATGTCTTCGCCTTCATAAGCCTGCAGCTCGTTGCTTTGATCTGTCAGCGTCACTTTCACTATAGGGGTGCATCTTCAGGCGTCCTGGTTCGGGGTGGTCTGATCACGGCGATCTATTCACGCTCTCTTCGCCTGACCACATGCGCTCGGGCATCACTGCCTAACGGCAGATTACTAAATCATATCTCGACAGATGTCTCTCGAATAGACTTCTGTTGCGGTTTCTTTCACATATCCTGGACGGCACCTATCCAGATTGTGATCTGTCTCTGCGTGCTCCTTGGCAACTTAGGGCCGAGTGCCCTTGTAGGGTTCGCCGTCTTCATTATTCTCATCCCAATACAGGGCAAGGTCATGAGTTCCTTGTTCGAATCCCGGCGGAGGACTATGGAATGGACGGATAAGAGGGCAAAACTGCTTCAAGAACTCCTTGGGGGCATAAAACTAATCAAATTTTTTGCGTGGGAAAGCCCCATCCTGAACCGAATTGCTGGATACAGGGAACGTGAGATGAGGTAATTGACATCTGCCAGTGTATCCGCTCTATGCCATGTGAAGTGTAGAAGTTAAGCTGACTACTTTCCCTCAGCTACGTGCGGAAAATGCTACTGCTTCGCGCAGCGAACGTCGCAGTGGCTCTAACTATCCCGGCCTTGGCGTCTGTTGTCGCTTTCCTCCTATATGCAGGCTCTGGCCACGAGCTTACACCTGCGGTCGTATTTTCCTCACTGACTTCGTTACAGCTCATGCGCTTGCCCCTCATGATGCTCCGTAGGTCTCGCAATCTTTTATCGTGCAAAGTAGGCTAATCACATGACTATCTAGCCGTGTCACTTAATGCGATTATCGATGCGCGCAATGCGATCGGCCGTCTCCAGGAATGTTTCACCGCGGAGCTCATTTCCGAGGAAATCGAACGAGACCCTGATTTGAAGTACGCAATCGAAATCGAAAATGCGTCTTTTACTTGGGATAGTCCTCCGCCGGATGAACACAAGACAAAAAAGAAGGGCTTTAGATCAAAGGCTATCAAGGAAGGGGACCTGTTCAAGTTGAAGAATATTGACCTGAAGATTCCGCGTGGGCAGCTCGTGGCAATCGTGGGAGCAGTAGGCTCGGGAAAGACGTCATTGCTCCAAGGGTTGATTGGTGACATGCGCAAGACGGAGGGCTCTGTCCGGTTTGGTGGATCCGTGGCGTACTGCTCGCAGAGTGCCTGGATCCAGGTTAGTTGGCTTCCTAGAGAAGTTCAACATGCTAAATTTCGTGTAGAATGCCACAATCCGCGACAACATTTGTTTCGGCCGGCCCTTCGAGGCCGAGCATTATTGGAAAGTTGTACGTGATGCCTGTCTAGAGGCGGACCTTGATGTACTGCCTAACGGCGACATGACGGAGGTCGGTGAGAGGGTGCGAAAGGGTCTAATTTGATCTCATTTCTGCGACGGCGACTCATGAGCAGAATGTATTGGCAGGGTATCTCACTTTCTGGTGGTCAGAAGCAACGTGTTAATATTTGTCGCGCCCTTTACTCTGGATCGGACATTCTGATATTCGATGTGAGTGGCCTGTATTGCCCTAACCGTACACTGAACGGCATCCAGGATCCCCTCTCCGCTCTTGACACTCACGTCGGCGAGTCTGTCTTCAACAAAGTCTTCCTCAACAACACTTCCGGCACTACACGGGTACTCATTACGCACAGCCTCCATTCACTACCGGACGTGGACTACATCTATTTTATGGATGACGGCGAGATCATTGAGCACGGCACTTTCGATGAGATGATCGCAATGGGTGGCGACTTTGCACTCACTTTCGATGGGTTCGTCATGGAGAATCGGAGAGAATCCAAGAATATGGTGAGTGTAGACGTTGAAGACCCCGACGCAGCCGAGAAAGCCTTGAAGCGGCGAAGTTCGAAGGGCGGCGCGAAACTCATGCAAGCAGAGGAACGCAACGTCGGTGCCATGAATGTTCAGGTGTACAAACAATATTTCCAGTCCGGGAATGGAAAAACGCTCCTACCTGCCATGGTCGTGTCGGTTGTGCTCATGCAAACCGCGATCATGTTATCATCGTATTGGTGTGTTATCACCGTGATATTCGTGACTTGCGATCGATACGCTAATGAAGTGTCGACGATAGGCTTGTGTGGTGGCAGGATCGGTATGTACTTCAAAGTGCTGCCTTGTATTCCAATTCATCCCTCAGAACAGTCGGTGGCCACGACCTCAAGGCTTCTATGCATGCGTCACATTGTTGTCTGTTGAATATATTATCTGACTGTTGTTCACCTCTAGATGTGGATTTACGCGATGCTCGTAATTGCGCAAGCGCTCACCGGGTTGTTAGTCGGTACGATCGTTACGTTGATCGTAAACTCCGCTTCCAGGCGGTTACATCACGTAGGTACTGTACTCCTAGTCCGGAGTTCTTCGACCTAACAACCTGGCAGGATGCCATTAGCCGCGTCATGTATAGTCCGATGTCCTTCTTTGAGACAACAGTACGCATCATCGGGTTGTTTGAATGTTTCTCCTGCCGCTGAAGCTCGTACGTAGCCGGTTGGTCGTATTGTGAATCGATTCTCCAAGGACATAGACATTATGGACAACCTACTAGCCGGTTCGTTCTCGCGGCCGGCACGAGCCATGTTCTCTGAATTTATTTTCGCAGACTCCCTCCGCATGGTCCTCAACACCTTTTCCGTGACCCTCGGAGCAACAATCCTGATTTCGGTCGTCTTTCCGTTGTTCCTCATCACTGTCACTGTCGTTTCTGTCTTTTATGCTTTGAACGCTGCCGTTTATCGTGCGAGTGCCAGAGAGACGAAGGTACGCCCTTCGCGAAGACGGTGACTCGAGGCGTCTTACACAGAGGCATTCCCAGCGACTTGACGCTATCTTGCGATCATTGTTGTATTCCCATTTCTCCGAGAGTTTGTCGGGGATTGCAGCCATTCGCGCTTACAAGGCCGAAGATCGATTCCTCAAAGACAACCGGGACAGGGTTGACCACGAGAACAGGGCTTACTGGGTGCTCGTCACAAGTCAGGTCTGTCGTTTCCTTCTATGCAACGAACCCGCGCGAGCTCTTGGCTGAGTACTGAGGTAGCAATGGCTGGGTTTACGGTTTGACTTTCTCGGGGTGCTGTTGACCCTAACCGTATCCCTCCTGGCCGTCTGTACACGGTTTACCGTCCCTCCAACGCAAATCGGCCTCACGTTCTCGTGTATCTTCGCCATACAGCAGGTAGGTGTGAAGATTATATTTCCGCCATTCCCCCGTGTCACTCGGCCGACTCTATTCCAGGCATGCGATTGGATGGTCAGGCAGCTGGCGGAGGTCGAGAACCACATGAACTCGGTTGAGCGTATCATCTACTACTCCCATGAACTCGAACAGGAACCGCCTCACAAAATCCCGGAAGCAAAACCTGCTGCTCCTTGGCCCAGTGAGGGGAAGCTGGAGATCAAAGATGCGGTTTTGAGGTATCGCCCTAAGCTTCCGCTAATCCTTAAGGGCCTCAGTATGACCGTCCAAGGAGGCGAAAAGATAGGCATTATTGGGCGGTAGGTCGCTTCTCGCAGTACTTCGGGCACCATTGATCGGTGTCTTTGTGACATATAGGACTGGTGGTGGAAAATCATCTATAATGGTCGCTCTATTCAGGATTGTCGAACTGGTATCAGGTTCAATCACCATCGATGGCGTCGACATCTCCAAGATCGGGCTTGATGACGTCCGTAATGCAATATCGATTATACCCCAGGATGCTACCCTATGTATGCGGAATCTGCTATCGACCTAAAACCGTGATTTTCTAACGTGCGCTTTATTTTAGTCTCTGGGACTCTGCGATCCAACCTTGATCCATTTGGGCGACATGACGACGCACGACTCTGGTATGCGCTCAAGCGTTCACATCTCTGCGAAACTCTCAAACGCATATCCCTCCGGAAGAAGGCTGCCATGGAGGCCGCCACCGGGATCGTCGTCGATGGCGGAGAAAGTCAGCGCTTTACGCTCGACAGCCCCATCGACGAGGAGGGCGCAAACTTGTCCGTCGGCCATCGTTCGCTCGTGTGCCTTGCGCGCGCGCTCGTCAGGGACAGCCGGATCCTCGTCCTGGACGAGGCCACCGCGTCCGTCGACTATGACACGGACCGCAGGATCCAGGAGACCATCGCGACCGAGTTCTACGACCGCACCATCCTGTGCATCGCCCGTACGTCCCCGCCATATTCATTTCTTCTTCTCTCGATATTTTTTTTCAAACACACACTTTTCGCCCAACTCAACCTTTGCCCCCCCGCCCTCGCGATATGATGGTCCCCCCCCGGTCCGCTGCACCTGTTTGCTGTAAACCGTATAACCGAAAAAGACCGGCTGCACACGATCATCTCGTACGACCGTGTCTGCGTGATGGACAAGGGCAAGATCGCCGAATTCGATACCCCCGAAGCCCTCTACGCGCAGCGCGGCGTCTTCCGCGCGATGTGCGAGCACTCACGCATCACGCTCGAGGACATCCGTCGCGCGCGCAAGGAGCGCGAAGCCAGGGATGAGCTGATGCACTTCTCCTGAGCTGTGGGTGACCCCTTCCTCACGACTTGGGTTGGCCCCCGCGGTTGGCCTGGATTGGACGTCCCATTGTAAGGGAGCCTTACGGGCTGAGCCCAAAAACGGGCACATGAGCTCTTCTCAATGCCCCGATGTCAGACCGTTCCATTCATTAGTACTTTCTGTTTCTCATTAGATCTCATTCTCCCTGTCACACTCCTTTACAGATTCAAAGAAGTATTAATTAAGTAGCATCCGTGTATAAAAGGACGATGTGTCCTCATAGTTCTGTAAAAATCGGAAGGAAAACTTATCCCCATTGTCTACCCCTCCCCTGGGACGAACCACTAAACTCGCATCGCCTTACACCATCCATACAGTTAGATGATGGGTTTCACTGATCATGTCGAGTCCAATGACGTAGTGAAAGAGCGAGTTTGTGCGCGTTTATAGCCAGACATGTTGCGAAAGCTTGCCTGAAGGCCGTGTCAATCGCGTGCTAGTGAAACGCGGCAGCAATTGAGCAATCTGCAGACCTGGGTCCCGCACAGGCCGTTACCCCAAACCTCGCATTGGGTTGCTACCAACATATTATACACGCGCTGAACGTAACTTCGGAGATTCCAGCCCTCTTTTTTTTTGCAAATTGACCAACAACCCTGCGTCTGTGCCACCATCAATTTCAGTTCACTCCTACACATTACACAAGCCTGCCCGAACTCAGCCAGCGGGTATCACAGCCACGTGGTACAAGCCGAACAGCTGACGGCGTGCTGTTCGTCATTATGTTTGACACGAACCTTAACGGAACTGCAAATTCTTGGGGTAAGGTTGTACGTGTGAAATCTAGGGCGTTGGCGCCTGCGGTTGGGTGGTGGGCAAGAGGCATGCGAAGGTGAGGAATGATGTGTGTCCGCGGACCTCCTTCGAATGCTTGGAAAGTACTTGAGTCGCTGGAGCAGGCGCGGACGCAGATGCGGGCAGGGAGGGCGCGGCACCTTCGACTGCCGGTATCACCCCTAGGGGCTGTTGATCATCCTCATCCACATCTATGATGACGTCGGGCGCGGGCGTATCACCGTCGCTCTGCGCCACGGTCTTCGCCTTCTTGGTGGCTTCGAACCCACGGCCGTCGCGATCAGGGTCGACGACGACGCCCGCGCCGTCATCATCCTCGCGTTTACGTTTCTCCGTAGTTTGGCGGCGCGCGCGCGAGGCGGCGATCTGGCGCCGGCGTTTGTCCTCGCGGTTGCGCTCGACTTGCTTGAGCCTCTCGGCGACGTGACCAATGTGGGCGAGGCGCGGCGCCTGGTTGACCTCGTGTGTCCTGAGAAGCGTTTCGTACATGGTGATGTCTGGGCGGAGAATTCCGTTATCACGATCGTCGGATTTCCAAAGACGTACCGGTAAATCCTGCGTCGTTAAGCGCGCTTACGGTGCGCAGGACCTGTTCTACGCAGGGACTGAAACAGCATATACGCGTCAAGCGGTCCTTCTACGAAATAAAAATGCTGAACGGACTGTGTCGTCGGGGAGATTGGAGAAGGAGAACGTACCCTAAGCGCGGCTTTTGCGTGCTCGACGGCCTCCCAGGGTGCAGGCAGATCCAAGAAGACTAGCAGTGACAATTGATTGCGTACGGTCGGGGGAGATGACAGAGGATGGCGTACCCGAGTCCGCGGTATCGATCACGGTAAAGCCGTTTTTGCAAACGTTTCTATGAGTGAGGGTCACGATGTCGGATATGCCGTGACGTGCAAATTCCTCCCTGGAACGTGGGGGGATGGATATGACTGTGAGTATGCGATGATCCGAGGGGGGGTACCCACGCTGCCTTGCTCGCTCGCGCCTCGTGGAATTCATAGGAGAATACGCGCCCGGTGGCACCGACTGTTCTCGCGATTGAATGAGTAAACGAACCCGAACCGGTGCCTGGAAGAGAAAAAAAAAAGGGTCGGAATGGAAATTCCGGAAAAGATGGACGGACAACAAAGGACGACGCACCTGCTTCGATCACGACGCTGCCGGGGCGGATGTGTAGCCACGAGGTGATAAACGCGATGTCGGCGAGATAGAGGATCTGTGTCCTGTGGGGGAGAGCGAGGGTCCACAGCTCCGGGGTGGGGCGGAGGATGTGCACGAAACCCTTGCCGGAGCGCGAGGCGACCTTTGAGCCATAGGGGATGCCGACGAGGTCCGAGTGGGGATAGTCGCCGTACCTGCTGTTGAACGCCTTGCCGGGGGTGACGACGAGGGACTGGACGAGGTCGCGGGTCTGTGGGGCGGGGTGATGAGAGCGAGTTGCCAAAACGAGAAGGGACGGGGACGGACGAGCCAAACGATGACGAGATCGCCTGGGGCGACCGCACGGTGGGAGGACCACATCTTGAGGCGCCGGAACGGGGGAAAACGAATCCCAAAGAGCGTTCAGATTCGCTTTGGACGGTTGGATCTCGAGAAAAGGCGGAGCGTGAATCTAAAATAAACGCTGATTCGTGAAACATCGGAGATGCCATGTTTGAATGGAATATTACTCTCTAAAGCACCAGCTCGCCTCTTTGCGCCGCCGACCGTCCAACGTGTGAATCTTCTGGATCTGCAGCACAACCTCCCCTGCCTGCCCCGCCCTCCCCCGCGAACCTTCTTCCTCTCCTCCTCTTTCCACCCTCGCACTCATGGACTCATCCTCGCCCTGCGTCTCCTTCAGTCCGTCCTTTCTCTCTCTCTTTTCTCCCCGTCCTCTCATCCTTTTCTTCGCACGCAGTCGGGATCGTCGACTTTTCCGAGGATGTATGTCCCAACTCGGCTGCCACTTGCCTCACCCGTTGACCCTTGCCCCAACCGCCAGGCCCGCTGGGTTTTCCTGACAGAGTCCGTCAGCGAACTCCTTGGTGCGCGACCCCGCTTTATTTACTTCCATCGTTTCACTCAGCTTCCTGACAGGCTATGAACCTCGCGAGCTCGTTGGCACACGCTCGCTCGACCTCGTGCATCCAGACGAATATCGCGACGTCAAAAACCTTCATTAGTTAGTTTCATTCTTGCATCACAACAAATCACTCACCCCCCTATCCAGTACGACGATCAGTCAGGACAAGGCCGCGGTGCTCGCGTACCTACGCTTAAAGCATAAGGACCCCTACAAAGGTTATGTCTTATGCGCCATCGTGAGAAATGCCACCTCTCGGCCCCTATCGTTATCAACACACCTCCTTCCAGTCGCGAACCGTCGCCTGGAATGTCCTCGTCGGTAGCGTCTCATTTGCTTCCATGGGCCCAAAGGCCATGCACAATGCCTCAACAGCCCAGGAGGTCACCATCATCACCCCCTCGGCTTCCAATTTTGAGTTCCGAGTACGTATCCCCTTCCCCACTCCACCATTTCCAGGCGACATTGTGGCTAATAAGCTCATTGTTAGCGCTGGGGTGACCCGTCACCCATGCCGCCCAGCCCGATTCAGGGGTACGACTCGCCCGCGTCACCTTCAGAAACGGATTCCGCTCCAGACGATTCCGCCAGCGAATCCTCGGGTCATACTGCAACGGGCAAGGAGGCGCCCTCGCCGACCAGCTCGCGTGGTAGTGCGGGAAGCAGGACCGGAGCAGACGGCGCCATCACGTTCGATCCCCTCCCGAAGCAGTCCATTCGTACCGCCCTCATCCTCGATCGCTTCTCGAACGCCTGCCCAATCAACTACTGCTCCAACGACAGCTTCCTGTCTACGACGCAGATCATGGGCCGGCCCTTCTTCGATTTCGTAGTCAAGCGAGACGAGCCGCTCGTGCGCAGCTGGATCGACGCCGTCAAAGGCTGGGGCGTGAACGAGCGCGGGCAGCCGAGCGACGGCGGCTTTGGCTTTGGCAAGTTCCACCTCATTCCGCGCGGCAGAGATTCCGTGTACGTTTTTTTTTCGCCGACCCCCCCTCCCGGAAAGCTGACGCTGCATCTTCCATCTGCACCACAGCGAGCGAATGGAGCCAGATCCCCCGCAGCCACCACCGCGCCACGGGCGCCCGACCGGTCGCAGGGATGCCGCGGTTCCTCAGCCCCATGTGCCGCGAGCCGGCGTACATACCGCCGCACCTGCACCGCGCCAGCGGCAGTCTCGGCCGCCACGTGCGACGGTGAACATCACTGATGACGAGGTCGTCGTTGATGCAATCTTCTCTGCACACTCGGATGGCCTCATGGTCATTTTGCGACACGCTTCCACGCACTCTAGCGGGGCTCAACCAGCCAGACCAGCTGCATCATCAGCAGGTCCCTCCAAATTGGGGGCATCATCGTCCTCTTCATCCAAATCCTTGGCTTGATTCACGCCAATAAGTATCCCTATTTCTTGGTTATCACCTCGCCTTTTCTTTGTCGTGCACCACAAACACTATGCATCACGCGTATTTTTTCTCGCTGCTCTCTCTGCTGTGTATCACTATCTCACGGGTTGTCGTTGCATATATACGTCTGCTGATCATTCATCATTCATCCCATTTCGAGTCGAAGCTTCGCTTGAGGCACTATGATACCGCGTAGCGGGCTGCAACGGTTGATGCATACGGCGCTTCCCAATCACCCCAACCCGTGAAGCATGCACATCGCGTAGCTCAAGAGGGCTTCCGCCTATAGGGCCAAACAAAATCTGGATATTCAAAGCCCACATGTTGGGGAATGGCGACGTTTCCAGTCACAAACTAAGAAAAAATCGGAACATGTAAGATCAAAGAACATTTGGGGTGGGCACTCTGTCGCGTGCCTACATTGCGGCAGCGCATGTCCCCCTGGTGTGCATGTGACTCGGTCTATACCCACTCAGGAGCGACCCTGGACAGCGTGGGGGAGGTTCCAGACCTTGGTTGCCGAAACCTCCCTCCTTGAAGGGTAATACCAACGAAAAGAGGGAAGGCGCAGTACAATAATAATGGAGCATAACAAAACAAACGAGTATGGAGAGATCATGTGCACACCTCCGCGAAGGCGAGGTCGCCGTCTTGAGCCGACAGCATGGATGGGAACCGCCACCGACTCCAGCTGTCTTTATTTCGTTTCCCCAAGGAGTGGAGCTCACACGGAGACATGGACGATGAACCCTTGGTTAGGAATGGGTCGCAGACCAGGTTCGCGAGACAACAGACTGTATTCCCAGTGCTTTTCTGGTTTACTTTCGGATAACAGGATTGGAACCTGATATGATTTGTAAAAAGGGGGAAGGGCATGAGTTTCCTCGCTGGACTTACCGTCGGTCCCCAACAGGAAATTTAAAGGAGGTTCAGTGTGGTATTAATTGTTGTAATCTGGCAGATTGGGTGACGTGTGATAGCGTGGTTAGTGTGTTGATTGTCGAGCCAAGGCACCGATCATGGCTGTCATCTTCATGGACTGCACCGCCGATAATTCCCCCTTTGGATGTGTGTTCCTTCATGGCGAGAGGTTGCGAGTTGCGGGTGCGTGAGGGGCAAGGGGAAAATGTCAGCGTCAGTCAAAGGGCGGCTTTGTTTTCACCTTGTCCGTCAAATCCGTCAAACCACCGGTCACTTGCCGGTGAATGCGCCGGCGAAATCGTTGGATGTAATTCCGAGAACAAATAAACAGGCACATTCGGGCCATCGGGCAACGGCCAAAACGATAGTTGGGTGACGGATGTCCCACACGCTGAGAGCCGTGTGCGGTTGCGGGAAGAAGCCCACGTTTTGGTTTGCCAAAAACTTACTTACATCGAGTAGACTATACGTACGGGACGGACGGCGAAGGGGACTTGTGCGGCGGGAGAGAAGAACAACGGACACCGAAAAGGGTTCGTTTGCCCCTGTCGGTACTGGAGGTGTGGAAGGCTAGCAAGTGAATGCTGTCGGTCGGGGACGGTCAGATGATGGGTGACATTTCTGCCCATGCCTGGATAAGGGGTCAGCCGGTCAGCCACTAGTCGCTGCGTGCCTGGATGGAAGAGCGTATCGAAACGCGATAAGGGCCTCCCCGTGCATGTGAGGCCAAGTGTGAGGCTCTCCAGAACGCGAGGCAAAGTCGTTCCAATGCAGGAGTGCCGACTCGTGCGATGGCTGAACAGAACACACCGCCGAACAAGGACATGGTTGACAGAGAAACTGGGGGGGAGGGGACGCCACGTAGCGTGCTGGCTAAGTGATGCGATCATGATGCGGAGGGGAGGGGAGGGGATGGTCAAGTCAAGAAGAAGGGCACACGGCACGGCATTAATGGCGGGAGACGCGACTGCGACTGAAAAGCAATAGCACAGAAGCCCCGTCCTTCGTCTTTTGTCTTTTGGAAATTTCTATCTTTGCGTGTTCGGTCGGTGGGGGGTCGTTAGAGAACTTCTTTTTATTTTTGTTGCCTGCAATGGGTGGGCCACACCCCCCATCCCCGGTATGCTCCATCGATTGCTGTATGTGTGACTTTATTAAATGAAGAAGCCCGTCCGAAGCCAAATAAATCACGGAGCAATCTCGGCACGAGAGAATTAGAATTGAGACATCCCCGTCGCCAAAAATTTACACGATCGAGAAGTCGCCATGTTTATGTAATTCTATTTCATTTTGCCGTATATGAAATATATCCGCAGGCTGCTCTCCCACGTCTAGAACTTTGCAATTTATCCACATCTCCACCTGTCCGCAATGTCACCGCACTCCACCGCAGATGAACTGGTCAATTCTGAGGACCCTTTGCATGTGAACGACCCGCTCTCGATGATAAACAATATACGCACGAGACTAACCTTTTTTGGGGTGCTCAGCCTGCAAATCTCATACCCGAGCTTTGTCGCGGCTTCTATCGCTTGGGCTGGGTGACTGGAACGGGAGGAGGCATAAGCATCCGCGTGGGGTGAGTCGTCCTTTTCGTGGGCAGGACTGACTGGTCCCCCCCCTGCTCACATTCCCCCGCTTCCCAAGAGATAAGGCCTATATCGCCCCCTCGGGCGTGCAGAAAGAGCGTATCCTGCCCTCTCACATCTTTGTGCTGCCATTTCCTGCTCCAGACGGCGATCGCGTCTTCCTGAGACGGCCATCCCTCAATCTCAAAGAGTCCGCGTGTACCCCCTCTTCTGGAATGCGTTCGATCTGCGGGGCGCGGGGAGCTGCATCCACACGCATTCGCAGAATGCCGTGATCGTTACTTTGTTGACCCCTGGGAATATATTCAGGATATCACACCAGGTGCGGCGCAAAATCCACTCCAATAATCTTATTTCCTCGTGCAGTACTCACTGTCCCGTATTTTCGGTGCCACATCACCGTAGGAGGTAAAGTCCACTTGCGCGGTTCCGTAAGGTAGCAGATGCCGACCCCGTCTTTTGAAATCCAGATGATCAAGGGCGTGCGTATAGGCGGCATGAAGACGGCGCTTTCCTACCTCGACACTTTGGAGGTGCCGATTATCGAAAACACACCCAACGAGGAGGACCTCAAAGATAGCATGGCAGATGCCATGAGACAGAATCCAGATGCCGCCGCGGTTCTCGTCCGTCGACACGGCATCTACGTATGGGGTGCGCCGCGCAGTCGCAGTGTAGGAAGCCACTCATCTTACACCCGTGCCGTACAGGAAGCGATTGGGAAAAGGCAAAGACGCAGACGGAGGTATGCCCACGCTTCCCAAGGATCAATCATGGATGGGCGCTGATTTCCCAGTGTTTTTTTCTTAGTGTCTTGATTATCTGTTCGAGATTGCGATCAAGATGAAAGGGCTGGGCCTCCCTCTCGTGATGGAAGACTGATGTGAGTATGTTGGCAAAAGGTGGATCAGGATTCAGCGGTTTGTATATCCAACGTAACGCAGAAGTTGGTTGCCCTGACTGTATTGTTGTCGAATAACATGAAGTAGAATACCTGTAGTACAACTTGAACACCAAACACGCGAATACCAATATGCTGCCAATACGAGCGGAGGAGCATCATATGATGATCTAGTTTGGCAGTCACACCTCTGTCACGCCCCTTATCTGTGACAGTCCCGTGACTCGACGCGTCGTGAACGTGGGAAAACGAGAAACGAAACCGAGAACGGCAACGCAAGACGCGGCGCCTTTTCGCACCACGCGCCATCAAACCGACGACCTGTATCATGCGCATAGACAACGCGCTCTCTTATATGATGACCAAGCGTGCTGGCTCATCGAAAGCCGCTGCTCCCCCTTGCTATGATGCTGCAGATTGCCACGAGTACGCCTTCTCAGTTCTCGGCAATCCACCCGACTGACTGACCTTCGTACCGGACTTTAGAGTGTTCACAAAGGGTACGCGAGCACGATCATATAACCACTGTCTTCCTGACGCGTAACTACAGTGTTTGGATATACCGAGTACAAGGGGAAGCAGAAGGAGATCTTCGACGCGGCGATAAACGGTATGCACTCGCCAACCAAGAGCATGGGGAGCATATAGGAATTCAGACCTGCTTTGATAGGTGCAGACGTCTTGGTAGTAGCGCCTACTGGAATGGGCAAGGTGGGCATCTCATCCGGACCGTCTTGCTCCACTCGCTCATGACCCGTAGAGCATCTGCTTCCAAGTCCCTGCGATCGCGCAAGAGGTTTGTCACCCCCCGTAAACGCTCAGCACAAGCTGACTCGGAAGACTAGTCTGGGATCACTATCGTGATCTCGCCCTTATTAGGTTGGCTCAGCATACTCGCATGCCCTGCTTTGGTTGCTAATGGTCCTCCATCCACCTAAGCTCTCATGAAGAATCGTGAGTGGCGTGGTCATTATTTCTCTGCCCTTTGCTCATCTGATGGTGTCAAACAGAGATCGCGCGGTTGCGCAAGCACAAGGTACACGTTGCCTCGCTGACCTCAGAAACTTCGAAAGCCGAGAGAAATCAGGTGGACTCCGCCCCTCAGCACGGCCCGGAATGTGTGTTTGACTGACTGGTGACGCTTTTGAGATGTAGATCATTAGCGATCTCTCGACACCGTGTCCCATAAACAGGCTCTCTATAGTCAGT
Organism: Russula brevipes; assembly: GCA_022496215.1. Lineage (NCBI taxonomy): Eukaryota > Fungi > Basidiomycota > Agaricomycetes > Russulales > Russulaceae > Russula > Russula brevipes. Next base: position 48,590 of record WTXF01000090.1, on the reverse strand, counting down.
CCGAGTTTCATCTCCACAATCATTTGATGAACGTATTAAATCCATGCTCGGTCTCACTTTTTCAGTAACACCGAGAAACTGTGCTCTCCAGAGTTCATGAAGCTCTTGGGCCTCTATACCTCCGTGGAGAGCTCAATCGCCTCGTGGTCGACGAGGTAGGTCTTACACATATCCGCGTCCGGGTGTCCGATTGACTATATAGGCACATTGTATATCTGTATGTAGCCGAATCACTGTAAAACCAGCACATCGTGATTCGTTTTAGGAATGGGGACATGACTTTCGTGAAGAGTATCGACGATTGGGACAGATCCGCAAAAGTTCCCCGATGTGCCTCTCATGGCTCTTACCGCAAGCGCCACACCCTCGTATGCGGTCCTTTTGTTTGTATAAGAGTTCGAACTCTTGTAATTTACCGTGCGACAGAGTGCAGGACGACATCGCTCGCATCCTCGGGATGGCCCCAGACCGCCTTTCCAGGTTTGTACACCCTTTCAACCGGCCGAATCTGTTTTATGAGGTGTGTCACTACCCAGCGTGTTCATTCTTGTGAATTCGAACTATAAGTCATGTGGCTGGTGTCGACCTAGGTCCGGTACCATACATCCGTGGATGGGACAGCTCAAATGGACGAAGTCCTGAGCTACATTAACGGTCTACATCGTCGACGAGGAAGACCATCCGCGGGTATTATTTATTGCCGAAATCGGGCGACATGTGACGACTTGTCGAACTACCTGAGGGGGAAAGGGTTGAACTGTAGGCCATACCACAGAGGCATAAAGTGCGTTCGGGCAGCAACGCCTTGTTAAACGAGCACTGCATTTCTAAGAGAATCAAAGGCCAGCGATTCTCGACTATACGCTCAACGAATGGGAGGGGGGTGGAAACGGCATCGGAGGCGTAGACATCGTGAGTTGTCAGAGTCCGGAGCTCACCGATGCATTCGACTTTGTGACTCCAGGTCTGTGCTACGATTGCCTTCGGCATGGGTATCGACAAGAGTGATGTTCGGTGCGCCACGGTAGCCAGTGACGGTACTGAACATATCTGCTCACATCAGCCCAGATACATCATTCATTATGACTTGCCAAAGAGTTTCGAAGGTATGTTTTGACCACTTCATAAAAATGGGGGATTGATCGCCGCACCAGGATACTATCAAGAAACTGGTACGTAAATCACTCACGCAGCACAATCTGCCACCTGATATCGTCAGGACGAGCGGGTCGAGATAATGAAGTACGTTCTATGCTTTATCGTCAATTCGGAACTGTGACTGAGTAATTCTCAGCCAGCAAAATGCATTCTCTATTATTGTATGAGATCTCTCGAGAACGCTCTCGACAGGGGTTGACGGCCTTCCTAGCCCGAGAAGACATGCTGCGCGTTCGAAAGCTAGTTTCCATGTCGCAGACTCGTCGTCAAGCTACGGCTGACAGAAACAATGGCCCTCCACCAAGCCAGAGGGCAACTGACAGCTTCTCTGCCGTAAGTTTGTCTATCTTTGTGGTTTCATCTCCCGTCATCGACCCCACATAGCTCGTGAATTTCTCGGAGAACGCCGATATCTGCAGACACATTGTGAGTAACCTAGACGACTTCACGTCGCGCGCATAGGCCTTACCATGTTTCTCCAAGTCAATATGCCGATACTTTGGTGAGGCCATCGATGCACGGGATGCCGAAGTTCTCCGGTCGTACTGTGATAACATGTGTGACGTATGTATGCATTTGTGATCCAGTGAGTTGCAGTTTCTGACCTTCGCCCGTATTCAGGTTTGTAAGAACCCGGAGAAGGCGAGAAAGAGGAAGGAGGCACTTTCCTCAGCCGAGGCAATTGACCCGCATACAGGTTACTTGCGCACTCTGTTTCCCGAAGGCGATGATGATTATCCAGTCCCACAAGTCCGGGCAGCGTGTGCCCCGTTGCAACCGACGAGATTCGGTGATGCGCGTGAGAAGCCGAGGTCGAAGACAGCTCGTAAACCACTAAAACCAGGTTCTGAGAACGACGATCCTGCCGGCACTCTCCCGCAGGTTGCGAGTACAAGCACGGTCATTGCACCCATCGGCGCAAAAACAAACTATGTCGGCCCATCGTTGTTGCGGTCACGGCATGTGGGTTAAAGCGAAGCGGATCGTCGGAAAATTCTGGCGACGGAAGCGAGAACTCGAAGAAGCCCAGGAGCGAGCCCTCAGCTTCGCACGGTCGTCGTATGTGCTAATTCGGCGTTTCCTTCATCTTGGCTGTGAACTGACGAGTGTCGCTCACAGCAAGACGCACTGCCCCATTTCGTGTGCCTTTTAAGGTCCCTTTTAGCAAGATATCTGTAGCCCTCAAGCAGCATCACACGGAGGTCCAACCCATGACAAAGCGGAGCCATTACGTGGCCCAGACGGCGCTTCACAGGCTTCCATAAACGTAATAGATTCAGACGATGAAGGCGAAGCTCCCTCTTGTGAGTAGACTCACTCAACCATGAAAATGAGACGCCTTTCGCCCAAGCTCTTCTCGTTTCTCCTCAGCCTCTCCCTTTAATCTTCCAGACGACGACATGGAGCTCGATGCGTCATTCTCTCAAAGATTCCGGTGAGTTGTCCGCCCAATGCAGCACACTGGATTGATTAATGTGCTGTTCTCTCTTCTAGACGGAGGACAGAAATGTCACATACAAAACATCCGACGAGGGCTGTATAAGGTATTCGTGCACGATGCTGGGCGTGATGTTAGGTGGCAGGCACTCCACCTGGCGTCATCGGATGAGGAGAGAGGTATGTGGCTAGACAGGTGCTAGTCCAGTCGGTTTATCACCACGCTGATTCCCCTGGCGTTGCCACCGTAGGTCCATCGTGCTATCGTCTGCTGCAAAGGAGCTAGAATTCTCCGTGCATTCCATGAGTGCGAGTCAAGCGGGGTATGCAACGAGGTCCGCGCATGCGGTCAATTCGATCAAGCGCTTGGAGCGGGAGGAAGGTTGGGCAGTGGAGGGCACGGCCCATGGAGATGAGTGGGATATCGTGGCGGTTCTGCGACGGGCGTGTATGAGAGAGGAAGAAAAGGCGAGAGTATAACACTGATGCAGAGTGACATTTAGCGATCTAGAGGGCTGGTTGCGTGGCTTAGATAGTAAATAGAGAGTTCAACATAGGCTGTATGTCGGTGTTCACACGTTCTCCTCCTCACACCCGAGGCTTGTTTTTTCCTTTTTCCTCTCGATACAGGGGAATGAATTAACAGACCCTGGGCTAACGGGATACCCATTTTCTACCCGTTTATGTGCATCTTGGGGGGGGGGTACAGAACCCTCTGTAGCACTTCGTGAATGATTGCATGGCCCGCGTACTTTTACTAGTAGCTAGTCTAAACAATGAACAATGTGGTCTTCTGCCCACAGCCTCTGATCCTGCCGTTGCGTGACGCTCCGCTGAGATGTGTGACGAGAGCGGTTAATTGCGCCCGGGAACTACTCGGTGTGGATTGCAGCGCCACCGGTCGGCGGGGACATTGAGTGACGCTTCTAGTTGCCCATGTGTCGTCGTCTTCATCTTAGCCTTGAGTACCGCTGCGTCTCCGTGCAGACGTCGTTACGGGGAGGATAAAGGGGGGCTGGGATAGTGATGTGGCGTGTTCGAGTGGTGAGCCTGGTGGGCAGAATCGTCGCATAGCAAGTAGCAGGAATGTCTACGTGTTGGATTGCTAACGGAGCTACTGAAGCGATGGGTGGCCTCTATGTAGTTGGCCAACGGGAAATATAACCAGGTCTGGATCGCTCAAAGGGTCCTTTACGGTGGCGTCCCGGTCCCAACAACGGGAACATACGGGAAGTCGATCGGCCCTGGGTTTCTATCGCACTGTCAAGGCTATACGGTATATCCTCCCGCGATGACGGGTGTGCAGAGATCTATGAGTGCCAGCGAGTCCGGACACCTCTGAGCCATTCAAGGGCACCTTGAACACCGTAGACTTCCGCACGACAAGTAGCCATTTACGTTACCAGACGGGAAATTACAGAGAAAGGGCGTCCGTGGGTCAATAGCGGAGATGAATGAGACATGTGCTGGATGGCTTTACCCTATATTAGATGTCTCGGACTGCGTGGAATGACTTCTTTCACGTTCACGGTCATGTCGGAGGAGCACGTAATACTTCCGTCTGGGGTGGAGTCGTACGCCAAAGGAGGCAAGGGGCCCGGGTTTGGAGTGCTTAGGGAGGCGGGGTAGAGACAAAAGTATAGAGGCGATTGGGGGCTGAGATCGCTGAGAGATGGAGCGGGGGAGCGTACTAGTATGCATTCCCTTCCGCCGTTGTACTTCCCTTCGATGTCTTGCCATACAGGATTCTCGTTCTTGTCGAGCTCGGCTGTATAAGAGGCCATTAAGCCATTGTCGTCGCATTACGAATGGCAGCTGTTCCGCTGGTGCTAGTGCAGCTTCAGTGAAACGGTTAATATAATGCGGCAATGAATAACGTGCGCCGCGGCCGCCCGCACTCCGCCGTCCTCGTCAAACTCAATTCCTCCGACCCTCCGACACGACGCTTGCAGAGCGAGGCTCACTCAACTTGGTACTCGGCGCCTCTGTTCTCCATATCGAGTTTAATTACAAAGTCACCTGAGGCCCAATATGGATCGTCCATCTGTCCGCCAGTGCGCCAATCGATTGAACCCCAACACTTCTGTCCCCAACCCCCTAATACTAATATCGTAGTAGTAACCGACAATCACCTATCCTTCCTCCTGCTATCTCTATGTTCACAAGTGATCAAGCTGCCCGCCTTTCCACGGATAAATTTATCCGAATATTCAGCATTGCCTCAGACGAGTATAATAGGCTCACAGGACAGGATCTACGAAAGCACCCCCTTGCCACTGACCTTGACACCTGCCGCAATCCTCAGGATGTTTCAAAACTACTTCAAGCGCATGCGCAAGCTTTCAGCAAATTTAGCGAAGGTGACAAGAAGTTGATGAAATGGTTGGATCCGACGGTCAACATCCTTTCCGTTCTCAGCCACGCTTGAAGGAGTTGGCCTAATAGTAATCCCTCACCCATCCCATATGATTGTTCTCTGATATATGATTCATAGCCATTCTCGCCGGCAAAAGCAATCTTCACTGGTATCGGTGTTCTTCTCGGCGTAGGTCTCTCCTCAGGTTCCTGTCTCACACCCCCGTGACAGCCGTCTCGTAGGCTGTGAGGGATGATGCGGCAAGCCACGAGTCGCTCATCCAGCTCTTCGAACGTATTCGCTACTTCCTCCAACGACTGGAGCGCTACATAAGGAACTTATTCACGGACGAACTGTCTGAGCTACTTGGGAAGATCATGGCGCAGTTACTTTCCATTCTTGCACGTTCGACCAAGGCGATGACGGACGGCCGAATAAGCGAGTTGACCGATTCGTTATCCTCTTACTTGGCTGATTATGCCCAGGAAACGTCGCGAGGAGACTCTGGGAAGGGATGATATTGAGAATGAGCTTTCACGGTTGGACACACTTACGAAAGAAGAAATTTGGTGGTGGTTGCAAAGAGCTTGGAATGTACGCAACATTTTCTGCCATCTGCATGCACGCCGACCCTCCTCCCGTTGTGTGCTAAACAGTGCTGTACGAGATTAAACGTTTGTTTCTTCTCGACTCCCATCATCGGCTGTGAAAACTGACGATCGCTCAAAGGGGATCAGTTACGACAGAATTTTCGATCTTGGCTCTCTCCCCTGATCCTTCGATCAACCATAATACTGCATGCAAATCTCAGCATCGTGGTACCGCAAGGTGGTTCATTGAGGGCAGCACATTCCGGGAATGGAAGAAGAGCGGTTCGTTGTTGTGGGTCCGTGGTAATCGTACGCTCCTCCCGCCTCTTCGACCTTTACCACTACTAACATCCGCAGCAGGTGCTGGGAAAAGTGTTCTCTGGTATGTAGCCCCTCATTGGTTTCTGTGAGGGGGTTTTATATTATTCATAAGCTCTGCCATCATCGAGGACATCAAGAACATGCGAAAGGCCACGTCGACGTCGATGGCATATTACTACTTTGATTATAAGGATGCCTCGAAGCGCGATATCCGTGGCTTGTTGGCGTCCCTTCTTTTCCACTCGGTGACAATTCTGACCGTTGTTGGGATGCTGTATATGAATTGTTCAAAAGTGCCGCGACGGCTCCGAACAGCCCAGCGAAGTCGCGCTTCGAACTGTCTCAAAAGTATGCTCGAACTTCCAGGGCAACTTCCGATTTTCATCATTATGGATGCTTTGGACGAGTGTCCGAGCACTGGACTCCCATCTGCGCGCGAAGAACTGCTAGACATTGTGGAGGATCTTGTCGAGTCGAACTATTGAATCTGTTCATCTGCATCACGAGTCGCCCAGAGTCAGACATACAAGCTGTTCTTGACCCCTTGACATCCACGTCGTACCGCATTTCCCTTCACGAGGAAAGTGGACAAAGGGAGGACATCAACAGCTATGTAGAGTCATTTGTTCGCAAGGACAGGGCGATGCGGAAATGGAGAGAAGAGGACAGGGTCCTCGTAATTTCTTCGCTGTCGGAACGGGGCGGCGGGATGTGAGATGCCTCTGTTTATTGCGTCATGTCATTGACTCTCATGGCTTTGGACAGGTTTCGATGGGTGGTTTGCCAGCTGGACACCCTACGACAATGTTTCCCTTCGAGCATCCGCAAGACTCTGGATGAACTGCCAGCCTCTCTGGACGAGACGTATGAACGGACGTTACAAGGGATCCCCAAAGAGAAAAGGCATCATGCGCATCGACTGTTTCAGTGTTTAATTGCAGCTGTTGGGCCACTTCGTGTTGAAGAACTCGCAGAAGTATTCACAATCGATTTAACGCGGATACGATGCTCAACCTGAAGGAGAACTGGCGCCCTGAAAATCCAGAGGAAGCTGTTCTTTCGGCATGTTCCACATTGATCAGCGTCATCGAGTATGAGGGTTCAAAAATCGTCCAGTTCTCTCACTTTTCAGTGAAAGAATTCTTGACTTCTGATCGCATTCGGTCCTCCGAGGACACAAATATCCGCCACTACTACAGTCCCCTCGATTCTGCCCACACTATCCTGGCCCGAGCGTGCCTCGCAGTTCTGCTGCAGTTGGATGATAGGTGGACAAGGAGCGCCTGGCGACGTTTCCCTTAGCGTTCTACGCGGCGGAGCACTGGGCAAATCACGTCAAGTACGGGGTGTGGCATCGCGAGTTGAAGGCGCCGTGGAGCAATTATTCGATCCAAGCAAATCACATCTTGCAGCATGGATATGGATACACGATATCGATCGGCATGGGAATCGACGATCCATTGGGATCTCCCAGAACACCCCGCCTTCACCCGATGGGACTGCGTTGTACTATGCGGCATTCTGTGGACTCAGTGAGCTGACAAAGCACCTTATAATCGCGCACACAGAAGATGTCAATACAATAGTGGCCGTCATGGAACCCATTGCATGCGCAGTGTACATGGGACACCTTGACGCTGCGCGTGTGTTACTCGATCAAGGGGTGATCCGAAAGACCGAGATAGGACAGCTCCGCTGGTGATAGCACACCGCCTCAGAGATCTTGAGGTTATGCGGCTGCTGCTGGAGCACGGAGCAAATGTAGACGTGCAGTACGATGACCTTGGATCTATATCCCATGACGCATCGTTCGAAGGGAATGCCGAAATTATACAGGTGCTACTTCAGCACAAAGCTGATGTCAATGCCAGAGGCACAGATAAAGCAAGTCCACGCCATTGCACTGGCATCGTATATCGGACACTCGACGGTTGCCGAGCTTCTCCTGGAACACAATGCGGATGTCAACGCACTGACCGTTACCCATCACACCCCTTGCACTTTGCGTCGAGTCGCGGATACCTCGAGTTTGTGCGGGTACTGCTAAGGCACGGAGCAGACGTCCACATCCGGGAAGAAAGAGATCTGACGCCATTCCAGATGGCTAAAGCGCGGGGCATGATGCAGTTGTGCAGCTGTTGTTAGAAACGGCGCGGAAAACGAATAAGGGCTCGTAGGATTACCCATATTTGTTATGCGTTACTGCAGGTACTGTTCAGATCGTCAGAATTAGAAAGTTCTCAATATGACGCCCTTTTTCATCCAGCGATGTAAGTCAAGTTCGTCTGTGAGGGAGGCCGGACCAGAGGTCGTTCAAAGAGATGAGGTGTGAGAAAGGTGATGTGGAGGCGGTACGAGAATAATTGGGCGAGGCTCAGAGCAACGAGGCGCTCGGAGACTCCGACTGTCGTCGTTCGACACTGGCAAGAACGAGTGGGGTTCAGGCGTTCAGGATTTGAAAAGGATACGAGGTGTACACGAAAAAGAGGGACTCAATTCGCTGCTGAACCGCGAGGAGAATATACATGCGATCCCTATCATCAGCCCCCAAACGAGACATACAGAAGCAAGGCTGACTGGCTCGCGTTGTATCCGGACGCGACGACGGGAATTCGAAGTGGTTAAATTGTGACCAACGAACCTTGAGATTGATTGAATCTTGTTCTTGAAGGCCTTAGTCTTGTCTTGACCTTCAGTTAGCCTGCGCGGCGGACGTGGGTCGAAAGAGGAGAGGAGAGTGAGCCGAGCAATGCTCCGGCGGGTATTCCGAGACCAGCCCGGAACAAGTCTTTGAGCGCCGCGTATTTGCACAATTGTGTTGTCACCTTTACAATACGACATTCGGTCATCTGCAAACTGGAAATATACCGACAACTGTAACTATGGTTTGTGGTACAGACAGACAAGCCCGTGACTATCGCCCTGTTCCGTGCTCGGCGCTTCTGTTCACCATATCTAGCTCGATCATATTGTTCGTCCTCGAGGCCGCGCTTATCGATCGACTCCATCCCCTCGACTGCTCTCCGTCCACACCCTCTTCCCCGTCGCCTCTATGTCTACGAGTAATCAAGCGGTCCGCCCGTCCACCGAGAAATTTAAAGCAATATTCTTCATTGCCGAGGATGAATACAAGAGGCTCACGGGAAAGGACCTTCGCAAGCACCCCTTTGCCGCCGAGCTCGACACCTGCCACCATCCTGAGGACATCTCAAACCTACTTCAAGCACAAGGGCAAGCTTTCAGTAAATTTAGCGAAGGCGATAAGAAGTTGATGAAATGGTTGGGTCCGACGGTCAACATCCTTTTCACCTTCTCAGCGACGCTTGAGGGAGTTGGCCTAATAGTATGCCCCTCATTCATCCCGTTCGACGTCTCTCTGACATCTCCTTCTCAGCCGTTCTCCCCCGCAAAAACAATCTTCACGGGAATCGGTGTTCTTCTCGGCGTAAGTCTCGCCCCAAGTTCCTTGTTGCGCGTCCCCTTGATATCCATCTGGCAGGCCGTGAGAGACGATGCGGCAAGCCACGAGTCGCTCCTCCAGCTCTTCGAACGTATTCGCAACTTCCTCCAACGACTGGAGCGTTACATAAGGAACTTGTTCACGGACGAATTGACAGAGTTACTTGGGAAGATCATGGCTCAGTTACTTTCCATTCTCGCATTGTCGACTAAAGTGATGATGGATGGGCGAATCAGTGGGTTGAATGATTCGTTATTTCCTTCCTTCGCTGACAGCTGCCCAGAAAACGCTGTGAGGAGGCTGGCGGGAAGGACAGACATCGAAGATGCGGTTTCACGGCTGGATGCGCTTACGAAGATGAGAATTTGGTGGTGGTTGCAAAGAGCTTGGAATGTACGCAACCTTTTCTGTCCGTCTACATTCACGTACCGACCCTTCTCCCGCTGTGTGCTAAACAGTGCTGTACGAGATTAAAAGTTTGTTTCTTCTTGCCTCCCATCATCGGCTGTGAAAGCTGACGGTTACTCGAAGGGGATCATTTACGACAGAATTTTCGAACATGGCTCTCTCCTCCTGATCCTTCGATCAACCATAATACTGCATGCAAATCCAGCACCGTGGTACCGCAAGGTGGTTCATTGAGGGCAACACATTTCGGGAATGGAAGAAGAACGGTCCGTTGTTGTGGGTCCGTGGCAACCGTACGCTTCTCCCGCCTCTTCGACCTCTTATCACTACTAACGGTTTCCGCAGCGGGTGCTGGGAAAAGTGTTCTTTGGTATGTGCCACTCGTTGGTTTCTGTGAGAGGGTATTTATATTATTCATAAGCTCTGCTGTAATCGAAGAAATCGAGAACACGCGGAAGGCCACGCCAATATCGATGGCATATTACTACTTCGATTACAAGGATGCCTCGAAGCGCGATATCCGCGGCTTGTTGGCGTCCCTTCTTTTCCAGCTCGGTGACAATTCTGACCGTTGTTGGGATGCTCTGTATGAGTTGTACAAAGCGTGCCGTGACGGCTCCGCACAGCCCAGCGAAGTCGCGCTTTCGAACTGTCTCAAAAGGATGCTCGAACTGCCAGGACAACTTCCGATTTTCATCATCATGGATGCTTTGGACGAGTGTCCGAGCACTGGACTCCCATCTGCGCGCGAAGAGGTGCTAGACTTTGTGGAGGATCTTGTCAAGGCGAACTATTCGAATCTGTTCATCTGCATCACGAGTCGCCCAGAGGCAGACATACAAGCTGTTCTTGACCCCTTGACATCCACGTCGTACCGCGTTTCCCTTCACGAGGAAAATGGGCAAATGGAGGACATCAACAGCTATGTAGAGTCATTTGTTCGCAAGGACAGGGCTATGCGGAAATGGAGAGAAGAGGACAAGATCTTCGTAATCTCATCGCTGTCGGAACGGGGCGGCGGGATGTGAGATGCCTCTGTTTATTGCGCCATGTTATTGATACTGATGACTTTTGGACAGGTTCCGATGGGTGGTTTGCCAGCTGGACACCATACGACAATGCTTCCCTTCGAGCATTCGCAGAACTCTGGATGAACTGCCAACCTCTCTGGACGAGACGTATGAACGGACGTTACAAGGGATCCCCAAAGAGAAAAAGCACTACGCGCATCGACTGTTTCAGTGCCTGCTTGCAGCTATTCGACCTCTTCGTGTCGAAGAACTTGCGGAAGTATTCACAATCGAATTTGACGCGGACACGATGCTCAACCTGAAGGAGAACTGGCGCCCTGAAAATCCAGAGGAAGCTGTTCTTTCGGCATGTTCCACATTGATCAGCGTCATCGAGTACGAGGGTTCGAAAATCGTCCAGTTCTCTCACTTTTCAGTGAAAGAATTCTTGACTTCTGATCGCATTCAGTCCTCCGAGGACACAGATATCCGCCACTACTACAGTCCCCTCGATTCTGCGCACACTATCCTGGCCCGAGCATGCCTCGCAGTACTGCTGCAGTTGGATGATAAAGCGGACAAGAAGCGCCTGGCGACATTTCCCTTAGCGTTCTATGCGGCGGAGAGCTGTGTAGATCATATCAAGTATGGGAACGTCGCATCGCTCGTTCAGGGCGCTGTAGAGCATTTATTCGATCCAAGCAAATCACATCTTGCAGCGTGGATTGGATACACGATATCGATGGGCATGGGAATCGACGATCCATTGAGATCTCTCAGAACACCCGTCTTCACCCGATGGGACTGCGTTGTACTATGCGGCATTCTGTGGACTCAGTGGGCTGACAAAGCACCTTATAATCGCGCACACAGAAGATGTCAATGTAATTGTGGCCGTCATGGAAGTCCATTGCATGCGGCAGTGTACATGGGACACCTTGACGCTGCGCGTGTATTACTCGATCATGGGGCCGACGCGAATTTGGGAGACCGAGATAGGACAGCTCCGCTGGTGATAGCACACCGCAGCGGAAATCTCGAGGCTATGCGGCTGCTGCTGGAGCACGGAGCAGATGTAGGCGTGCAGTACGATCAATTTGGATCTATATTCCATGACGCATCGTACAAAGGGAAAGCTGAAGTTATACAGCTCCTACTGCAACACAAAGCCGATGTCAATGCCAGAGGCACAGACCCAGATAACTGGGCACCATTGCACTGGGCATCGTATTACGGACACTCGACGGTTGCCCAGCTTCTCTTGGAACACAATGCGGATGTCAACGCACAACTTCTTTCCCTTCGCACCCCCTTGTACGTTGCGTCGGAGGTGGACACCTCGAGGTTGTGCGGGTACTGCTCAGGCACGGAGCAGACGTCCACATCCGGGGAGAAGGAGATCGGACGCCATTCCAGGCGGCTATAGCGGTGGACATGGTGAAGTTGTGCAGCTGTTGTTAGAACATGGCGCGGAAAACGAAAAGGGTTTGTAGGATTACTAGTGATTTACGCAATTTGGGATGTACCATATTTGTTCCAAGCGGTTTGCTGTAGTTTACTGTTCAGATCGTTCAGAAGTTCAGAAAGTTCTCGATACAACGCCCTTTTCCATCACGTTGATGCGTTCAATCATCGGGCTCACATATCAGTCACGGCACGGCGACCTTTCCTCGCGACCACTCCCTCATGTCTGCCAACTATAGATTTGACTTGGTGCTGCTTCTCACCAATCGCCCAGCATCTTCCAGGACCCCCATAGGAGAGGTAGGCACGAGTGTGAATGAGGGTCATCCCAAGGGGAGGGCCATTACATATAGGGAGAATGAGAGTCAGAAAAGGGGAGACGCGAAGAGGAGAACGACGGGCAACGGACGGAGGGAGGAGGACGACGGGTGACGACCGATGGCCCGATGGCCCGGGTAGAGGACATAGGATGGAAGATGAGCACGAGAGGGGGAGGGCGGTGAACAAGAGCAGGAAATGACGAGGGAGGAAGACAGGAGCGAGAGGAACACGATGAGGTGAGGTGAGGGTGAGAACACCGAGACGAGGAACGCGGTGTACAGCATCGCGACGCGATCGCGTACGAGTGCGCAGCTGGCTTGTTACTTGCACGGACTTCCGCGCCGCCGTGCTATGGCTCGAGGAAAGGGAGGGAGGAGAGAGGAACACACACGAGAAAATAGGAGGTCTAGCCACTAAACGGGCGCTGGAACTGGTCGTTGGGATCGATGTAAAGAAGTCAGGTTGTATACATGATATGTGTCCTACCGGAAACACCGTACAAATGAAAGGAGGGAAAGAGACGACCTTCTAAGACAGGAAAGGCCCGTCGGTGGGCGAGGTGTCGGGGCCGCGTTGGGTATCGAAACCGAGTTACTAGTAGTACAGACGGAAAAAAGTGGACGATGAGAACGCGCGCTATACAAATGTCGCGCTCGCGCCTGTCCCAATGGAGGTGACCGCCGGCGTCGATGAAGTCAGAAACTCTAATGAGCGGAAAAGGTGAGAAAATAGAGGAAGGATAGGGTTCGCCGGGGGGGCCGGGGGGCGATGTCGACGTTTGGCGTAGTCGAATAGAACGGGCGACGATTGCTTGGATGTGGTGTGACTTTGGCGGCGAGGGCGGCGAGAAAGAGAGAGCTGACGCGCACACGGGACCTTGCGCACAGCTGAGGCCCGTAGTGCTGCCACCGTTTCGAATCTGTGCCACCTCATAAGGGTCTCAGTCTCATCTACGACGTCTCAAACATCAAACAATACAAGATCGACCACGCCTTGTTGAATAGGCAACATTCCAGAGCACGCGTGCCCATGCGCCGCCACAATGCTCGTTCGTGAGCTTCACTTTCATGTATCTTGGTATTGTACTTATGACTCACATTACTGTTACTGATGAAATAGCGTACTTGTAACAACTTAAAAGGCCGGGGGCTCACATTGCCCTCTAATCTAATATCATCGACACAACCGAGCAAACTCGTGCACGACAGGCTTTTTGGCCATAGCCGCATCACCGTTATCTACCTATTGCAAGTTTTCTACTCCGCTTAATTGACCGACAGCAGCGACCACGGGCATAGGCGAAAGGGCAGTATCCAAGATACCCCTATCGACCTCAGCAAAATGGAAACGGCAATTAGCCACGTCATCTCTCTCAAGGAAGAGCTCGACGGCATCCAAGAAACGGAAGGGCAGATGAAAACAGTAATGGAGTATGTTCACGCTTTGCAAAAAATCCTTGAAGGTGAAAAGGAACCAGTATGTAAACCTTGCCATGTCCTTCGGCACAAATAGTGACATCTCGATGGAGCGAATCAATTTCTCGTCCTTGTCCCAAAAAGACCTAAGGATTGGAAGGAACTAAGGTTCAATATGAAAAGTATCAACGAGTTGTTGTCCCTACCCCGTGACCCCAGTATCGCTCAGGAATTTACTTCTCTTAATGCCCGACTCGACGAGATCTACGACCACGTCAACATGGATGTAAGGCGTTGGCCATCCTTATAATAAGAGTCATTGCTGATATTAAATCAAAGTTTGAACCTGGCATTCGCATGGTTCTTGACGCTGAGCTACTATCGATGGCCAAGATTTCCGCCAAGCGACATACTGGCCATGCTGTCGCGATTCTTCCGGAAATGAGATTAGCCACTTCAGATGGGATCCGGATTCTTAGTCCCACTTCAAACTGTGAGGTTTGGCTGACTGGTAAAGTGGACTATGGCATCATCGAATACGAGGATGATGAAGGGTCGGATAGAAAATGTTGGTTCGTTTCATTGATTTGTAATCCACTTCTCGGCTGAGGTCCGTTGCAGTGAGGTTGGTGGGCGAGGATGCTTCCAGAGATAAAGCGTTGGATCTTAGTGCTGGTCGGCTCTTTTTTCTCAAGGCAAAGCCCACGACCCCAAATCTCGCTCAACACATGCCTGAGGCAGTGGGCCAAGCAGTCGTATTGGCTGAACTCACTGAGTGTGGTCATTCACTTCATGATATCATATTACATGACTTATTGCATGTATCCAGGAAAAACCAAGTTCGTTTCTGTTTGTCAAATGGGTGCTCATGGATATTTGCGGTCCTCAAGAAAAGTGACAACGGCGAACGTACCTACTATGAATCAGTGCCTCGCTATATCAACAAAAGGCCGGGCCAAATTCCGACTAAGGATTCATGTCGCAAGGTCGAGGAGATTGTGGAGTTATTACTGCAGTGGGTGAGCACCGACTAAATTATTAATCCAACCAACCACTCAGACTGTATATTTTAGCTCATGCCTGAACCTTCGTGCAAAGACCTGTATAAACTATCAGAATGAGCCATATGTATGACTGACGTAGGTCCAGAGGTGGCAGATGATATGTAGAAGGCGATATGTCATGTCGGTGAGGGATGGGCGCATGCGTGACGCTCCGCTGTGACGAGCGCGGTTAATTGTGCCCGGGAAGTATTCGGTGTGGGCCGGTCGGGGGAGGATAAAGGGGGGTTGGAATAGTGATGTGGCACATGCGAGTGGTAGGCCTAGCGTGCAAACTCATCGCGTAGCAAAGAATGTCAACGTATTGGTTACTCAAAGGGACACAGGCGGCGTCCCAACGGGAACTTATGGGAAGTTAATCGACTCTGGATTTCCATCGTGTTATCAAGGTTATACGGTAGATCCTCCCGCGGTAATAGTACCAGTGAGTTTGGACCGCCTCTGCGTTGTTCAAGGTTTCAATACTTGAGCTTCAAGGGCACCTTGAGCACTGTAGAATTCCACATGACATGTGCTAGATGGCTTTACCCGATATTAGATGTCATGGGCTGCGTAGATTGACTTCTTTCACGTTCACGGTCATTTCGGAGCGACGTAATGTTTTTTTTTCAAATCCATTTATGTGCGTCTCGGGGTGCAGATGTAATGCTTATGGGGTGGAGTCGTACGCCAAAGAAGGCAAGGGGCCCGGGTTTGGAGTGCCTAGGGAGGGAGGCGGGGTAGAGACAAAAGCATAGAAGGGATGGGGGCTGCGATCGCTGAGAGATGGAGTGGGGAGCGTACGAGCAGCTGCGTTCGTTGTGCTTCCCTTCAGTATCTTGCCATACAGAATTCTCGTTCTGTTGAGCTCGGCTGTGTAAAGAGGTCATTAAGTCATTGTCGTCGACGACGCATTACGAAGTGCCAGACCAAAATTGCGCCGCGGCCGTCGGCCCGCCGACCTCAATTCCTCTGACACGACGCTCTCGAGGCCCACTTTGTATTTTTTCGGCGCCTCTGTTCCCCATACTATAGTGCCCAATGGGTCTGAAATCTCCCAGGGTGTCTGAAATTCATTTTTCACATTTTATCTGCTTGCTCAATCCCCTCGGAATTTTACGGGATCCAATCGACTAGTAATAACAGTTGTACCTATTTTTTTACTAAGGAATACAAGGTCTGGAAGGTCTGGAAGTAGTTGAGAAAGTGTTGCCGGAGTGAACAAACAGGGACACAGTTGATAGTGTCTTGTTCACCACGCTAATATTCACTCCCAGAGCCCAAAAAAATTTGACAGGACACCTATACTACATTAGACTACGAGGGCACATGCTCTTCAAGCTTCCGGTGCACTGTGCCCATGTTTGAGAGCGATGAAGAGGCAGTGTGACAAAACACTCGAAATTCAAGCTCCACCGTATTGACGCGCGTGTACGCATTTAGAGTTTGTTTAGTCTCGGTTCCATCCGTTGAACTCCAGTGACCTTGCCGTTGATGTGGCCGGTGGACATTCAATTTTACCGTGACAAAGGTGTGACAAGCTTCATTGTGTCTCTTCATCGCTCTTGAACACGGGCACAGTGCACCGGAAGCTTGAAGAGCATGTGCCCTCGTAGTCTAATGTAGTATAGGTGTCCTGTCAAATGTTTTTGGGCTCTGGGAGTGAATATTAGCGTGGTGAACAAGACACTATCAACTGTGTCCCTGTTTGTTCACTCCGGCAACACTTTCTCGACTACTTCCAGACCTTGTATTCCTTAGTAAAAAAAAAGATACAACTGTTATTACTAGTCGATTAGATCCCGTAAAACTCCGAGGGGATTGAGCAAGCAGATAAAATGTGAAAAATGAATTTCAGACACCCTGGGAGATTTCAGACCCATTGGGCACTATAGTATCGAGTTTTAATTATAAAGTCACCTGAGGCCGAATATGAATTGTCCCCGAGGCTGTCCGCCAGTGCGTTTATCCCATCTCCTCGAGCCTCGAGCCATCTTCACCCACCTCCCGCCATCTCCATGCCCACGAGTAATCAAGCAGGCTGCCCTTCCACCCATGAATTTATCGAAATATTCGATATTGCTTCAGACGAGTACAATAGGCTCACAGGACAGGATCTACACAAGCACCCCCTTGCCACCGACCTTGACACCTGCCGCAATCCTCAGGATGTTTCAAAACTACTTCAAGCGCATGCGCAAGCTTTCAGCAAATTTAGCGAAGGTGACAAGATGTTGATGAAATGGTTGGATCCGACGGTCAACATCCTTTACACCTTCTCAGCCACGCTTGAAGGTGTTGGCCTTAATAGTAAGTCCCTCATCCATCCCGTGCGATTGTCCTCTGATATATGGTTCTTAGCCATTCTCGCCGGCAAAAGCAATCTTCACTGGTATCGGTGTTCTTCTCGGCGTAGGTCTCCTTCTCAGGCTCCTGTCGCACATTCGCGTGACGGCCATCTCGCAGGCTGTGAGAGACGATGCGGCAAGCCACGAGCCGCTCATCCAGCTCTTCGAGCGTATTCGCTACTTCCTCCAACGACTGGAGCGCTACATAAGGAACTTATTCACGGACGAACTGTCTGAGCTACTTGGGAAGATCATGGCGCAGTTACTTTCCATTCTTGCACGTTCGACCAAGGCGATGACGGACGGCCGAATAAGTGAGTTGACTGATTCGCTATCCTCTTCCCTGGCTGATTATGGCCCAGGAAACGTCGCAAGGAGACTTCTGGGAAGGAAGGATATTGAGGACGAGCTTTCACGGTTGGACACACTTACGAAAGAGGAGAATTTGGTGGTGGTTGCAAAGAGCTTGGAATGTACGCACATCTTTTGCCCGTCTTCATACAAGCGCCGACCCACTTCCCATATTGTGACCCATTAGTACTGTACAAGTCTCAACGTATGTCGCTCCCTGAGGTTCCGCCATCGGCCATCGAAGCTTACATGTGCACAGGGGATCAGCTGCGGCGAGATTTTCGAACATGGCTCTCTCCTCCTAGTCCTTCGGTCAATCACAACACTGCATGCAAATCTCGGCACAGTGGGACCTGTAAGTGGTTTATTGAGGGCAGCACTGGCACATTCAGGGAATGGAAAAAGAACGGTTCGTTGTTGTGGGTCCGTGGCAATCGTACGCTTCTCCTGCCTCTTCGATCTTTTTAACTCCACTAAAACTCCGCAGCGGGTGCTGGGAAAAGTGTTCTTTGGTATTTGGGCTCTCGTTGCTTTCTGTGATGGGGTATTTATATTATTGATAAGCTCTGCCATAATCGAAGATATCAAGAACATGCGGAAGGTCACGCCGACATCGATGGCATACTACTACTTTGATTACAAGGATGCCTCGAAGCGCGATATCCGTGGCTTGTTGGCGTCCCTTCTTTTCCAACTCGGTGACAGTTCTGACCGTTGTTGGGACGCTCTGTATGAATTGTTCAAAACGTGCCGTGACGGCTCCGAACAGCCCAGCGAAGTCGCGCTCGCGGACTGTCTCAAAAGTATGCTCGAACTGCCAGGGCAACTTCCGATTTTCATCATCATGGATGCTTTGGACGAATGTCCGAGCACTGGACTCCCATCTGCGCGCGAAGAGGTGTTGGACTTTGTGGAGGATCTTGTCGAGTCGAACTATTCGAATTTGTTCATTTGCATCACAAGTCGCCCAGAGTCGGACATACAAGCTGTTCTTGACCCCTTGACATCCACGTCGTACCGCGTCTCCCTTCACGAGGAAAGTGAGCAAAGGGAGGACATCAACAGCTATGTAGAGTCATTTGTTCGCAAGGACAGGGCTATGCGGAAATGGAGAGAAGAGGACAAGATCCTCGTGATCTCATCGCTGTCGGAACGGGGCGGTGGGATGTGAGGTGCCTCTGTTTATTGCGCCATGTCACTGACTCTCATGGCTTTGGACAGGTTTCAATGGGTGGTTTGCCAGCTGGACACCCTACGACAATGTTTCCCTTCGAGCATCTGCATGACTCTTTACGAACTGCCGACCTCTCTGGATGAGACGTATGAACAGACGTTACAAGGGATCCCCAAAGAGAAAAGGCAATATGCGCATCGACTGTTTCAGTGTTTGATTGCAGCTATTCGACCACTTCGTGTTGAAGAACTCGCGGAAGTATTCACGATCGAATTTAACGCGGACACGATGCTCAACCTGAAGGAGAACTGGCGCCCTGAAAATCCAGAGGAAGCTGTTCTTTCGGCATGTTCCACGATTATCAGCGTCATCGAGTACGAGGGTTCGAAAATCGTCCAGTTCTCTCACTTTTCGGTGAAAGAATTCTTGACTTCTGATCGCCTTCGGTCCTCCGAGGACACAAACATCCGCCACTACTACGGTCCCCTCGATTCTGCCCACGGTATCCTGGCCCGAGCATGCCTCGCGGTACTGCTGCAGTTGGATGATCAAGTGGACAAGAAGCGCCTGGCGACGTTCCCGTTAGCGTTCTACGCGGCGGAGCACTGGGTAAATCACGTCAAGTACGGGGATGTGGCATCGCGAGTCCAAAGAGCCGTGGAGCAGTTATTCGATCCGAGCAAATCACATCTTGCAGCGTGGATTTGGATACACGATATCGACTGGCATGGGGATGTGCGATCTATCGAGGAACTCCCAGAACAACCACCTTCGCCCGAGGCGACTGCGTTGTACTATGCGGCATTATGTGGACTCGGTGGGCTGGCAAAACACCTTATAATCGCGCACGCAGAAGATGTCAATGCCAGTTGTGGCCGTCGTGGAACTCCATTGCATGCGGCAGTGTACATGGGACATCTTGACGCAGCACGTGTGTTGCTCGACCATGGGGCCGACGTGAATCGGAATTTGGGAGACCGACATCGGAGAAGGAGAGCTCCGCTGGCGATAGCGCACCGCCGCGGAAATCTCGAGGCTATGCGGCTGCTGCTGGAGTACGGAGCAGATGTAAACGCGCAGTACGACGACGCTGGATCTGTATTGGATGACGCATCGTTCGAAGGGGAAACTGAAGTTGTACAGCTGCTACTGCAGCACAAAGCCGATGTCAATATCAATGCCAGCAGCACAAGCCGAGATAAGTCCGCGCCATTGCACTGGGCATCGATTAGGGGACACTCGACGGTCGCCCGGCTTCTCCTGGAACACAATGCGGATGTCAACGCGCTAACTGCTGCTTCCCATTGCACTCCCTTGTACTCTGCGTCGATTCGTGGACACCTCGAGTTTGTGCGGGTGCTGCTCAGCCACGGAGCAGACGTCCACATCCGGGAAGAAACAGATCAGACACCGTTGCAGGCGGCTAAAAGGAATGGACATGGTGAAGTTGTGCGGTTGTTGGTAGAACATGGCGCGGAAAACGAACAAGAGGGTCTGTAGGATTACTAGTGATTTATGCATCGTCCAGGTGTCCCGTCTTTGTTCATGCGGTTTACAGTTCGGATCGTTCAGTTACATATTCATCGCGATGATGTAAGCCATGCGTAAACAGGCAGCATCGGAGTCCGTCACACGGCGGCGTTTCCTCGCGACTCTAGATTTGACTCTGTGCCGATGCTGCTTCTCAGCGATCACCCAGCATCGTCCAAGATACCCTTTTATTACAGTGCCATGCCATTCCTGACAGTAAACTCCATTGGTATCACCGCTTCATCTACCAAACCAATTTTTTTAGTCCAATATTAATATAACAACGACTCGGATTTCCCCTCCGTCTTCTTGAAACTTCGTGTGTGAACCTCAAGCTCTCTTGCACACTCTCTGGCCTCCTGCTCACTGCCACTGCTATCTTGATCTCTCTCAGTCCTCGCCATCTTTGTTCCTTGGAGCCTTGAGGTTCCCGAGCCAGACGTTCTGTCATTGCTGTCATCAGAAATGCTGGAGCGTTTCATTGCTTCTTGGACAATGAGTGGGTCCTGGTTACCTGCAATTCATCGACGATCATTTGTTGATGCAGCATTTGCGATACAAGATAGTATGCAGGAGGGTTCCAACAATTAACAAACATGATCATTGCCGCGAGAATAGTTCTAGGTGCAGATACTGAATATACAACCCGGGATCAATCAGCCCTCTAATCATGAGGAAGTCATTTGTACTCAGACCACCGATGATACCTTCCTCGAAAGGCGTGGGGATGTGAGGCGGCGGCGGCATCTTTGACAACGTCTTCTCGTGCTCATCGATGATCATGTTTGACCAATCTACGATGTCTGACGGAGACCAGTACTGCTCGCGAGTCTTCTCCTCTGGGTCTTTCCATTCACGGGATCCACCGGATGAAACGGATATCGTTTCAGAAAATCCTTCAAGAAAGGTAGCGATGGTCTTGTGCGTCAAATCTGTCTCCTTGTAATTCATGTCCAGCTGCTCTCCGTCTCCATCGGACGGTTGCAGTCCGGCATCACCCCCCCGGGAGAGGTGAGGTAATCCGCTGATCGCCACTTGACTAGAAGCGAGTTCGAAGGTGGCCCCGTCTGGAACTGACCTTACACTATGGTCAGCACGATGGACACCTGTTGCTGGGCCGGATGTTACGTGGTGGCGCATCATGTCAAATGTGACATTTTGACGATCCCGTATGGGTTTGGGTTGGGGCGCTCGTACCGTCCGAGAGTCATTCTGGGCGGCACGAATTGTCAATACTTCTACCTCTGCGGGTGACGGATCCCAGGACCGTAGAAATAAGATCTCTTCCCCCATTGCGATCAGTTCGTGTTTATATCGGCTTCGGGGAACAATAGTAGACAGGCGAGGGACGGTGTGGGGAAGAGAAAGTGGGATGGAAAGCAGAGTTCGAATAATGGTAGTGGGGAACGCGTCGGTCAGGCAACAGGCAAGTCAGGAGCGAGGAGTCACATGACACATAACCGCGCCACCACCTCTTGTCCCCGTTTTTCTACTCGAATCTTCTGACAACCATTGCAAGACCCATTCCAGCCAAAATAAGCCCTGGAACAGCCAGTAACTTCACCATGATGAATGCGCCTTGCACAAACCAAGGTGACTCCCACACGGCGAACGGCGACCTCAGGTCAAGCGCGACGCAGCAAGAGCGAACAGGATGGTGTGGGCAGTAATGGGGGACACTATTAGTACACCGTCTGCCCTGTGCGTTGCCTTTGTTTACATTTTGCTCTTGGTTTACTAATTCAACCCCAAGATGACGACGTCACCAGCCCACCCGCGTCTGGCCATGCCAACGACGACCCTTGGGGCATGCACAGTCAGGGACGCGCGGCATGGGAGCGACGATGTGAGGCAGCCAGAGACGAGCGGCTAGCATGGATACGCCATGGGGAGGCCTATGGGTCACCAGCGACGACGAGGAAGGTACGCCAGGCCACAAAGCGGAGAAGCGCAGGCCGTTGACAACGAAGCAGGGTAGGCAAGCGGCGACGCAGGAGGACGCACGACCAAGCCAAGCCAGCGATCACAATGCCAGGGTGCCGCTCAGCCAGGGTGTCGCACGAGATGCACGGCCATGCGGGTCGGTGATGATGACGCAGGGGCGCTCGGCCTGGCCAGGCGACCGATTACTCAGGGGACGACGGAAGGGACGCATGGCCGGCGACAACGACACAAGGGGAGTGCACGGCCAGGCTAAGCCATCTACGAGGCGGGATTAGATGCGGGGACACAAGCCCATGTCATGTAGACGACGAGGGTGAGTTCGCGGCGGCAGCGAGCGCACGGGCAATGTGACTGACTTACCATCATCGTCGACGGGCACTGCACGACACCCCAGACCCTCACCACCAGCTCCTGCATCTCCACCATCCTTTTCGATGAGCGCTGCGGCAGCCTCCACTCTCGGCCTCCCTCGTAGACGAGTGCCACGGCAAAGCACCCCTCACCGCGCTCCATCCTAGACGGGCAGCTTCGTAGCTGTGTGTGATGCACCAGCCCCACACCCTTGTTGTCTGCCCGCATAACCCCATCGCTCTGCGCCCCCATCCACCACCCGCTCTGCTGCCAGCCCCGCCCTCACCCATCCCGAGCTAGGCCATAACGCAGGGGGAACTGACAGGCCATCGACGAAGACGCAGCGGACGCACTGCCAGGTTAGGCTAGGACGACACCCAGGGAAGGCGACGACGCGAGAGACGACGAGGGGCAGACGTACTGTTCAACCAGCCCAGCAACAAGACGTGGGGTTGCACGGCGCGAGGGATCGCATGGTGGTTGCACAGCCAGGCCTGGTCATCGACGCCATTGCTGGACCACGAGGACAATATACAAACGCTACCTATCATCAGTCCCGAAACGGGACAGACAGAAGCAAAGTTGACTACAGAAGGACGTACGTAGATTCGCGTCATATCCGTACGCGACGATGGGAATTCGGAGGTGATTTGTGACCAACGAACCTTGAGCTTGATCGAATCTTGTTCTTGATGCCTTAGTCTAGACCAAATTTGACCTTGGCTTGCGCGGTGGACGTGGGTCGAAAGGGAGGAGTGAGCCGAGTGATGCCCCGGCACATACTCCGGGGCCAGCCCGGAAGCATATGGCAAAGCTCTTTCCGACTGAACAGACCATCTTCCCTTCGATGTCGCGCATTTCCGCAATTTTGTTGTCGTCTTTTACAACACGACATTCGCTCATCTGCAAACAGGCAATATTCCAAATTCCATCAACTGCATTTATGATCTACAAACAGACTGGCCCGTGACTGCCTGTTCGGTGCTCGGCGCTTAATTTCCAAATACTCATATCGCTTGTCGGCCTTGTCCTCGAACCCGCGCTTATCGATCGACTCCATCACTGCTCTACGTCGACATCCACCCTCATCTCCCCCCTCATCTCTATGTCTACGAGTAAACAAGCGGTCCACCCTTCCACCGATAAATTTATCGCAATTTTCAACATTGCCGAGGATGAGTACAGGAGACTCACCGGAAAGGACCTTCGCAAGCACCCCTTTGCCGCCGAGCTTGACACCTGCCGAAAACCTGAGGATGTCTCAAACCTACTTCAAGTGCAAGCGCAAGCTTTCAGTAAATTTAGCGAAGGCGATAAGAAGTTGATGAAATGGCTGGGTCCGACAGTCAACGTCCTTTTCACCTTCTCAGCCACGCTTGAAGGAGTTGGCCTAATAGTAAGCCTCACATTCATCTCGTCCCACGTCTCTTGACATCTGCTTTAGCCGTTTTCCCCCGCAAAAACAATCTTCACGGGAATCGGCGTTCTTCTCGGGGTAAGTCTCTCCCCAAGTTCCTCGTTGCGCGTCCCCGTGATATCCATCTGGCAGGCTGTGAGAGGTGATGCGGCAAGCCACGAGTCGCTCATCCAACTCTTCGAGCGTATTCGCAACTTCCTCCAACGACTGGAGCGTTACATAAGGAACTTGTTCACGGACGAATTGACGGAGTTACTTGGGAAGATCATGGCGCAGTTACTTTCCATTCTCGCGCTTTCGACTAAAGTGATGATGGATGGGCGAATCAGTGGGTTGAATGATTCGTTATTTCCTTCCTTCGCTGACAGCTGCCCAGAAAACGCTGTGAGGAGGCTGGCAGGAAGGACGGACATCGAAGATGCGGTTTCACGACTGGATGCGCTTACGAAAGATGAGAATTTGGTGGTGGTCGCAAAGAGCTTGGAATGTACGCAACATTTTCTGTCCGTCTACATGCACGTACCGACCCTTCTCCCGTTGTGTGCTGAACAGTGCTGTACGAGATTAAAAGTTTGTTCTTTTTGACTCCAATCATTGGTTGTGAAAGCTGACGGTCGCTCAAAGGGGATCAATTACGACAGAATTTTCGATCGTGGCTCTCTCCTCCTGATCCTTCGGTCAATCACAATACTGCATGCAAATCTCAGCACAGTGGGACTTGTAAGTGGTTTATTGAGGGCAGCACATATGGTGAATGGAAGAAGAACGGCTCGCTATTGTGGATTCGTGGAAATCGTATGCTTCTCTCGCCCTGTTCACTTTCTATGACTATTTACCGAATCCCCCCATTTCACAGCAGGTGCAGGCAAAAGTGTGCTCTGGTATGTCTTTTCTCGTTCCTCATTATTTCTAGAGTGGGAATTTATCATGCTTTTTAGCTCCGCCATCGTCGGAGATATCAAAAAGACGCAAAATGCGGCGCCGGCATCGATCGCGTACTACTACTTCGATTACAAGGATGTCTCCAAGCGTGATGTCCGTGGCTTGTTGGCATCCCTCCTCTTCCAGCTCGGTGACGACTCTGACCGTTGCTGGGATGCTCTCCATGATTTGTACAAGATGTGCCATAATGGCTCTGACCAGCCCAGCGATGCCCACCTTGCAAAGTGTTTTGAAACCATGGTCGAACAGCCGGGACAAGGTCGAATTTTCGTTATCATCGACGCTCTAGATGAGTGTCCGAGTACCACTGGGACTCCATCCGCCCGCGAAGAGGTGCTCGACTTCATAGAGGCGCTTGTCGGGTCGAAGCATGCGAATCTATTTATTTGCATTACCAGTCGCCCTGAGCAAGACATACAGACTGTTCTCGACCCCTTGACATCCGCATCACGCCGCGTGTCCCTTCACGAGGAGGGTGGTCAGAGCGAAGACATCAACAGCTATGTTCGATCATTCGTTGACACGGACAGAAAAATGAGGAGATGGAGACAAGAGGACAGGGAACTCGTAATAGAGGCGCTTTCAGAACGAGCCGGCGGGATGTGAGGCATCTCTCAATGACATCTTGTTATTGTTCCTCATGATCTCCGACAGGTTTCGATGGGTGTTTTGTCAGCTAGACACTCTACGGCGATGCATGCCTTCCAGTATTCGCCAGGCCTTGGAGGAACTTCCAACGACACTTGATGATACGTATGAACGGATGTTACAAGGGATACCCAAAGAACAAAAGCAACATGCGCATCACCTATTCCAGTGCTTAGTCGCAGCTTCTCGCCCGCTTCGTGTTGAAGAGCTTGCGGAGATATTTGCGATCAAATTTGACACAGACTCATTGCCCAATCTCATGGACCATTGGCGCCCCGAAAATCCGGAAGAAGCTGTGCTTTCTGCGTGCTCCACTTTAATCGCCATCATCGATAACGGGGGTTCAAAAATCGTCCAGTTCTCTCACTTTTCAGTGAAAGAATTCTTGACCTCTGATCGCCTCCGGACCTCCGAGTTCGGAAACATCTGTCACTACTTCATTCCTCTCGATGCCGCCCACAGTATTCTCGTGCGAGCCTGCATCACAGTGCTACTGCAGTTGGACGAAAATGTGGACAAGGAACGCCTCGCGGCATTTCCCCTGGCATTTTACGCTGCCGAGCACTGGGTCGATCATGCCAAAATCCGGGAGGTGGCATCACAGGTTCAAGACGCCATGGAACAATTATTGGACCCAAGGAAGCCATATCTTGCAGCATGGGCATGTTGGATACGCGATGTGGATCGGGGTTTGGTTGGACGATCCATTGGCAATCTCCCAGAACACCCGCCACAGCCCAAGGGAACCGCGTTGTATTATGCGGCATTATGCGGCTTATGTGACCTGGCGGAGCACCTTATCGTTGCACGCGCCGAAGATGTCGGTGCGAAATGTGGCCGCCATGGGAGCCCATTGCATGCGGCGGTGTACATGGGACATCTTGACATCGCCCGTTTATTGCTCGATCGTGGGGCCGACGTGAACTTAGGAAACGAAGACGGGAAACCTCCGTTGGTGACAGCGTATGATCGCAGAAATCTCGAGACTATGGCGCTGCTGCTGGAGCACGGGGCAAACCCGGATGCGCAATACGATTTCTGTGGATCTATATCGCATGACGCAGCGAGCAAAGGCAACACTGAAGTCATAGAGCTTCTACTGCAGCACGAAGCCGATGTCCATATCAGGAGCATAGGCGGAAGCAAGTGGACGCTGCTGCACTGGATGTCGAATGCAAGGCTTGCCCAGATCCTCTTGGATCACGGAGCTGATATCAACGCGCTAGATGCTGCCCACGATACCCCCCTGTGCAGGGCGGCAGAAAACGGACGTCTCGATCTTGTGCGGGTACTGCTTGGGCATGGAGCAGATATCCACATCCGGGGAAAAAGAGATTGGACGCCATTCCAAGCGGCCAAATCGCGGGGATCGACCGAAATTATGCAGCTATTGGTAGAGCATGGTGCGGAAGACGAACAAAGGGGTGTAGGATTATGAGTGCCGTAATATACTCATCATTCAGGATTTCCTGTTTTTGTTTACGTGATTTCGCTGTTCTGCCATTTACTGGAGGATGCCTGTAACGTATGTATGGAGGTGGCGCACCGGCGACACGAATGATAAACGTCGATAAACTCTCAAATCGTTCACTCTACATATATGTGCATGCTGATACCGTAGGCGCGAGGGGAAATGTTCGTGCAGGGGAAGATCGACCGTAGAGAGAGATAGGGCCGATAAGGTGTCGAGAAAGGCGATGTTGCGAAGTCGGAGGCAGCACCATGCGGACACTTTCTGTTTCTGCGGTTTCAGTTGCTTTAGGAGAAACACGCAGGGCGACGCGGAGACTTCGGATAGACTCTCAGAAGATATAGGGAGACAAAGCCCGCGAACGCCTGGCTGGATTACTCGTTACAGGAGTAACGCCCGCCTTTATATACACGTGCTACCTAATTATTAGTCTGGAATCGGTGGTGGGGTCAGACGAAGAGGACCGATGTCGAACAGAAGACCGATCGACGCAGCCTTTGACAAGAGCGAGGCTTGGATAGAGGGAGGAAGCAAAAGACAGCTAGTTACTAAGAACATACGTAAGGTTGCGTCATGCCCGGACGCGACAATGGGAGATAGAAGAGGGGGCCGAGTGACAGGGATGATGTGAGAAGGCGATATACAAAAGCGAGGCATGGGGAGACGAGTGGAGGAGAGAATAAGCAGATCAATAGACCGCACGTGATAAGAATGTGTTGGGTGACAATTATCCTTGTCTTGATCATTGCTGCGAGAATAATTCTAGGTGCATATACTGAACATATAACCCAGGATCAATCAGCCCTTTGATCATGAGCAAGTCATTTGTACTCAGACCACCGATGGTACCTTTCTCGAAAGGCGTGATGATGAGAGGCGGCACCTCTGACAACGTCTTCTCGTTCTCATCGATGATCATGTTTGACCAATCTATGATGTCTGACGGAGACCAGCACTGATCGTACTGATCGCAAGTCTTCTCTGGGTCTTGCCATTCACGGGATTCACTGGATGAAACGGATATCGTTTCAGAAAATCCTTCAAGAAAGGTGGCGATGGTCTCGTGCGTCAAATCTGTCTCCTTGTAATTCATGTCCAGCTGCTCTCCGTCTCCATCTGACAGTTGCAATCCGGCACCTCTCCGCCGGGAGAGGTGAGGTATTACGCTGACCGCCACTTGACCAGAAGCGAGTTTGAAGGTGGCCCCATCTGGAACCGACCTCGCACTATGGTCAGCACGATGGGCACCTGTTGCTGGGCCGAATGAGACATGGGAGCGCATCGCGTCAAAGGTGACATTTTGACGATCTCGGATGGGTATGGGTTGGGGCGTTCGCACCGTGCGAGAGTTATTCTGGGCGGCGCGAATTGATAATAGCTCTACCTCGACAGGCGATGGATCCCAGGACCATAGAAATAAGATCTCTTCCCCCATCGCGATCAGTTCGTGTTGATATTGGCTTCGGGGAACAATGGCGGACAGGCGAGGGACAGTGTGAAGAAGAGAAAATGGGATGGAAAGCAAAGTTCGAACAGTGGGGAAGGCGTTGTCGGAAGGCGGATAGACACCAGGACAATCTCTCGCATAGTATATCTTTTCCTCATCACAATTCACAACAGCTGAGCCACGACTATGCCAGCGGTGCTCTGTAAAAGGCAGCTGGCACATGGATGAGATAAATACTGAAGGACACAGAACATCGCTCACTGAGAAGGCGTCAAGATAATTGGGTCTACCCGGATCACCTCGCCCGGCCTCTATTTCTGCTAGTCTCCATTGCTTTAGATCAAGCTCGAAGGCAAGCGTCCGAGCCACTAAGTCTTCATGCAGGAAAAGTGTTGCGATGGGAGGATTATTGTCCATCTCGCAGTGATGAGTAGGGTTCACTTATGACAGATATTAAGGTTTTTGAGTGATGCGAGCAAATCAAAATGACATACAAGGTATAACATTCTCTCGGATTTCTGCGGCATGGCGTGGGTGTTTGTCTTGACGCAGATGCCTGTCTAACATCTATCGAAGCTTATCATTTGCACCTGTAGCGTTAGCATCCTAGATGGCTGGAGATAGGAGGTATGCTGCACCCGCTGATCAGAAGTCAGGAAGGCTGCATCGAGCAGGTGAGCCCATTGCACCGTTTGTCGGTTGCGCGTAAGGACACAAGTCATCCCGCCGTAGAAGTCCATGATGGCACGGATTTCCTCATGCGGGTACTCGTGGGTCGTGGTTCGTTCCGTCATTTGTATACTGTAAAAGTCACCAACGTTCTAATTTTTCGGAGTGACGGTTTCGGAGTGACGGAACTGGGACCGCCTCACCTCGGCTTCTCCCGCATCCGAGTTTCGCTGCCGTGCCATCCCTCACACAGTGACCCCCACTCTTAGCTAGCGTTTCTGCGTCAGTCTTGGTACTCCCGTGTTTTCCTGATATTTCGCTCGCTATATAAAAAATATTAATACAGTATTTTGTTGTTGTCGCCCCAACAAAAGTGACGCTCAGGTGCAAAATGGCAAACTGCTCAGCAACTGCCATGCACATACAGTATCGTCCACTGGATTGGACCCAAGCTTATCAAGATAAGTGAACGACGCATGGCACTCGGCGCATTCGTTCGCCATAACGAGTTTAATTACAAAAACCACCTGAGCAACTGTCAGTCCTCGAGGCCGCGCTTATCGATTCACCGGACGCATCTTCACCCCCACTTTCCTCCCTCCCACCTTCCCCTCTGCTCCCTACATGTCTACCGGTCATCCAGCAGCCCATCCTTCCACCGACAAATTTACCGCAATATTCAGTGTTGCCCAGGATGAGTACAAGAAACTCACTGGACACGACCTACGCCAGCACCCCTTGCCCCCGAGTTTGACACCTGCCGCAGTCCAGAGGATGTCTTAAAACTACTTCAAACGCAAGGACAAGCTCTCAGTACATTTAACAAAGGCAACGAGGCATTGAAGAGATGGTTGAATCCGACAGTCAATATCCTATTTTTATTGTCAGGCACTCTTGGAGAAGGGATCGGTCTCGTAGGCCTTCCATTTGCACCGTATGACGGTTCTCTGATATCTAGTTTTCAGCCATTTTCACCCGCGAAGACGATCTTCACCGGCATCGGTGTCCTTCTTGGGGTGAGCCTTCCCCGAGTTCCTTCTCGCACATTCACGTCATATCCGATCCTCAGGCTGTGAAGGACGAAGCGGCGAGCCACGATAAGCTGATCGAGCTATTCGAGCGCATTCACTGCTTCCTCCACCGATTGGAGAGTTACATCAGGACTCTACTCTCAAATGAATTCGTGGAGCTACTTGGGAAGGTCATGGCGCAGTTACTTTCCATTCTCGCTCTTTCGACCAAGGTGATGACAGAGCGACGATTCAGTATGTTTTCGATTTTCTATGCCCATGCTTAGCTGAGAATGGTTCAGAAAAGGTCCTGAAGCGGCTGGCGGGACGGACGTCGAAGATGCGGTTTCACGGCTGGATGCGCTTACGAAAGATGAGAATTTGGCGGTGGTTGCGAAGAGCTTGGAATGTACGCGATGTCTTCTACCTCTCTCCATGCATGCGCTGATCCCATTTCTCACGTTGTGGCCCAAATAGTACTGTACAAGGCTCAGCGTATGTTACTCCCTGAGATCCCCATCATTGGCCATCGAAGCTTACATACTCACAGGGGATCAACTTCGGCGAGACTTTAAAACATGGCTCTCCCCTCCTGATCCTTCGGTCAATCACAATACTGCATTCGCAACTCAGCAAAGTGGCACTGCAAGGTGGTTTATTGAGGGCAGCACTTTCCGGGACTGGAAGGAGGACGGCTCATTATTGTGGATCCGTGGCAATCGTACGCTTCTCCCACTCATCCTTGTTTTATCATCATTGATCCGGTTCTCGATATCACAGCAGGTGCAGGGAAAAGCATACTTTGGTATGTGGCTCTTGTTGGCTTTTGGGGTAAGAAACTCATCTTGTCGTCAAGCTCCGCGGTCATCGAGGACGTCAAGAACACGCGAGAAACCGCGCAGAGATTGATTGCGTATTACTACTTCGATTATAAAGACGCCTCGAAGCGTGATGTCCGGGGCCTATTGGCGTCCCTTCTCTTCCAGCTTGGTGACAGCTCTGACCGTTGCTGGGATCTTCTTTATCGGTTGTACACCAAGTGTCGTGATGGCTCCGAACAGCCCAGTGATGCGGATCTCACAAAGTGTCTTGACGCCATGCTCAAACTACCAGGACAAGTCCCAATTTTCATTATCATGGATGCTCTAGATGAGTGTCCGAGCACCACCGAGATTCGCTCCGCCCGGGAAGAGGTGCTCGCATTTGTGGAGGATCTCGTTGGATCGAAGCATTCGAATCTGTTCATTTGTATCACTAGCCGCCCTGAACAAGACATACAGACTGCTCTTTGCCCTTTAACAACCCCATCCTGTCGCGTGTCCCTTCATGAGGAAGATGGTCAAAGAGAGGACATCGGCAACTATATCCGCACCTTTTTTGACACAGACAAGACAGTGCTTGCATGGCGGAAAGAAGATAGGGAACTGGTGATCACGACACTCTCAGAACGAGCTGGCGGCATGTGAGGCACCTTTGTTATAGTATCTCGTTTTTCTCATGATCTCGCGTAGGTTTCGATGGGTGGTTTGCCAGTTGGCCACCTTACGTCGATGTTTTCCTTCGAGCATTCGCAAGACTCTGAAGGATCTGCCAGCCACTCTGGACGGGACGTACGAACGGACGTTAGAAGATATCCCCAAAGAGAAAAAGCAGCACGCACGTCGGCTTTTCCAGTGCCTGGTTGCGGCCAGACGACCACTTCGTGTCGAAGAACTCGCGGAGATATTTGCGATCGAGTTTGACACAGACACGGGGCTTAATCTTAGGGAGGACTGGCGGCCGGAAAATCCAGAAGAAGCTGTGCTTTCCGCATGCTCCACTTTAATCGCGGTTATCGAGGATGGCGATTCAAAAATTGTTCAGTTCTCTCACTTCTCAGTGAAAGAATTCTTGACTTCTGATCGCCTTCGGACCTCCGAGTTCGGAAACATCTGTCACTACTTCGTCCCCCTCGACGCCGCCCGCAGTATTCTCGCGCGAGCCTGCATCACAGTGCTGTTACAGTTGGACGAAAAAGTTGACAAGGAGCGCCTCTCGGAGTTTCCCCTGGCATTCTACGCTGCCGATCACTGGGTCGATCACGCCAAAATCCGGGAGGTGGCATTACAGTTCCGAGACGCCATGGAACAACTATTAGACCCAAGGAAGCCATATCTTGCAGCATGGGCATGTTGGATACGCGATGTGGATCGGGGCTTGGTTGGACTATCCATTGACGATCTCCCTGAACACCCGTCACAGCCCATGGGAACCGCGTTGTATTATGCGGCATTATGCGGCTTATGTGACGTGGCGGAGCACCTTATCATTGCGCGCGCAGAAGATACCAATGCGAAATGTGGCGATCATGGGAGTC
This sequence comes from Russula brevipes, assembly GCA_022496215.1. Taxonomy (NCBI): domain Eukaryota; kingdom Fungi; phylum Basidiomycota; class Agaricomycetes; order Russulales; family Russulaceae; genus Russula; species Russula brevipes. The sequence continues at coordinate 15,952 of WTXF01000090.1, read as the reverse complement.
CGTTGCATGCGGCGGTGTACATGGAACACCTTGACACAGCACGTGTATTACTCAATCATGGAGCCGATGTGGACTTGGAAGACCAAGACGGGAAAACTCCGTTGGTGCTCGCGTATCGCCACAGAAATCTCGAGGCTATGGGGCTGCTGTTGGAGCACGGGGCAAACCCGGATGCGCCGTACGATAGCTGTGGACCTATATCGCATGACGCAGCGTACACAGCCAACGCTGAAGTTATGGAGCTGCTACTGCAGCACAAAGCCGATGTCCATATCAGAACCACAGATGCCAGCGGTAGCAAGTGGACGCTGCTGCACTGGGGAGTGGATGCAAGGCTTGCCCAGATCCTCTTGGATCACGGGGCTGATATCAACGCGCTAGATGCTCACCACAAAACCCCCCTGTACGAGGTGGTGGAAAACGGACGTCTCGAGCCTGTGCGCGTACTGCTTGAGCATGGAGCAGACGTCCACATCCGGGGAGAAGGAGATCAGACACTATTCCAGGTTGCTCACTCACGTGGGCATATGGAAATTGCGCAGCTGCTGTTAGAGCACGGTGCGGAAAAAGAATAAGATAGCTGGATAGCATAGGAGTACTCCAGTCTGCACATCGTTTAGGAGATCCCCATATCTTTTTATGTGATTTACTTTAAACTGCAAGAATGCCGTCCCCAACACTTGCAAAAAGCAATGCTGCCAATGCCAGTGCTGCAAGATCTAAGCACCCCCGCCACCTCTGTCTATGACACTGTCTCTGCCCCTCATCTGTCGCCTCAGTCACTGGCACCCACGCTGACACCACCTCCATCTACACCGTCGCTCTCACTCCCTCCGCTGCCCCCATGTCTGCTGCCACTGGCATCTTGGGGTACCAGTTTCGTATCCATAATTCCCTCAGTTGACTTTATATCACTTGTCACTGAGGGTTCCCCTGTTACTGAGCACGCTATCTGTCTCGGCTTGCTTGCAAATGTCGATCGCTCGTGCGATTCATTGCATGTCCCATTCACCATTGTTGCATCGTATAAAGGCCATCGCCCAAACGATCGAGATGGCGGAGCAACGGTTTGCCGGTTTGCCTCCGACAGCCCACTTTTAAATTGTCAGCGACGCGGAAGCATACTGGCCCGGGAAGCATGCATGAGAGTGTCGTCACGAACGGTTTGAGCGAACGCACGCATACTGATGGCATACCAATGACAGAGCGAGATAGATTTTGTATTTGTTATTCACGATGTATACGTCAGGATGTATAAGAGATAAGATCGATAAGAGACCGATGTTGGTTCAGGACGAACGACGTTTGCAAGCGGCGCTTTCCGTCCAAGTTTCCGTCCCTGGAAACGAATGTCATTGGACAGTTTGTGGAACAAATGACAGGGCAAGATACATTGCAAATTCCCCATTCCTTCCTTTTTGGTCGCTTTTTATCGAACCAATGAGAAGGCGAAAGATTCCGATTTGTCTTTCCCCAGGGGACCCGTGAGAACTGAAAGGAGACATTGTGATTGTGTCCATGTTGTACAGTCAAGTCTGAGTCGATTGGCTTCCGGGACAATTTTTTTTTTATTACCATGGAGGGCAAATGTATGTGTAATATAAAGGAAGTGGTATTCGTACGAAGAAGTGCGAGGTCGTGTAACACTTGGTGTAACACGACGCGGTGAAGGAGGTGAAGATCGCCGACGTAAGACGCGTGGTCGTACGTGGGAGATCGGAATCGACGGTTGTTCGTCATGTGGTGCGAGTCTCCGGCCAGTAGATAGTTCGCACCCGGTGTCATTGGCGATAGGAATTGTGTTCTCGCGAGTAGCACGTTCTCTCGCTCGACGACGACGTTGTGCCAGCGAACGGAGAGAAGGGGATTCGGTGAGAGGAACGGACGGGCTGGATGTTCTGAAGAACTGTCAGGTTCGAAACGAATGTTTTGAAAAGTAAAACATTTTCTGACTCTGTAGAAGCCGACAACGAATGCAGTGTAGGATGTTTGGGTGACTGGTGGCGAGAAATGCACAGTCGTTCGTAAAGTTCGGAAATTGACATTCGTTCGGAGCCGTTGTGATTGGCAGTAGCAATCGTCCCATCGCCAGTAGCACGTTCTCTCACTCGACGATGACGTTGTGCCAGCGAACGGAGAGAAGGTGAATCCGTGGAAGGAACGGATGGAACGGAAGTACTGAAGAACTGTCGGATTTGAAAGGAATGAATCAAAAAGTAAAACGCACTCTGACTCTGTAGAAAGGGATAACGAATCTCACGTACGATGCTCGAGTGACGGGTCGTGAGAAATGCACAGTGGTTCGTTAAGTTCTGTAGAGTCAACGGTTGAGTGTTCATCGACGTTGTGTTTGATGGTACCATTGAGTGTGTCGCGCATTGCACATTCTCTTGCCTGACGTCGACGTTGGGGGACCGAACGGGGAGAGATAGCGTCCATGTAGGAACGCACGGAACGGATGTACTGAATAAGTGAATTGTACGTACTGGGATACAGTAGAACGAATGATAAAAGATAGTCTCACGTGTATAGGACGTCAGTCAGAAACGCCAACTTGATCAGTTGATTCATTTACTACTATGCCATGGTTGTTCTGACGTCGTCGCTGTGAACGATTTGAGTGAATGCACGGCATGTTGATGGCATCGCGCAACGCAGAAGAGGGGGTTGCAATTGCAAGTCGAGGCACAATTACAAAGAGTGGAGACGATGCACCTCACGCTGAGTAAGATGGACATTTCGTTGTTTGTCGAACCAATGAGAACGCGAGGTTTGTCGCCCCCAGTTCCTTTATATTATAAGTTCCTTTTTTAGGACGGATGAGATTGAGTTCGATGTCAAGGAATATCTGCATGATTGAGAAATAAGAGAGAAGTGAGTGAGAGCGTGCGCACCTACTTCAACTGTTCCATGAAAGTGAACGAAGGAGCTGAGGATGGAAGAGAGTGTGGTGGTGGGTGCACGATGATGTTGGTTCAGGACGAATGACGCTCGCGACGTGCGCTTTCGCTGGAACGAACGAAAGTGCTGGACACTGGACGGTTTGTCGAACCAATGGGAGGGCGAGAAGGATTTCATATCTCGTCCTTTTTGGTCGGTTTTGTCGAACCAATGGGAACGAAAGATTCCGATTTGCACGCTCCTTCTTCTCGTACCACCACCATCTCCTACAGGGAACGCTTGGAATCCTCGCGAACTGTAGAGCTGTTGGCCGTCACCATCGTAGCTATTATTGAATTGTATTCGCCGCATTGTCACTACCCGAGACACCCCCCTCCCTCGCCTCCATGGCTTTCGTCCCCGACCTTCTGCCCGAGTTGGCAGACGCCGTCCCCCGAGCCTATTGGCCTCTCCGCCTCGCTGAACTCTTCCCCCCCCCCCGAAACGCGTCCCCGACCACATGGGGAACTACCCGAACGATGCTGATGGCGACCGCCTCGGCGCAATCGTCGTCCAGGCCGCCGGGTACCTGTCCTGCGGCTTCAGTCGCGACGCCCCGTCCCCCAACTGCTCCGTCCTCGACAACGAGGGCCGCATGCGCCGCACACTGTGGCTCCGCGCCTTCAATTCCCTCCTCGTCGAATCCATCGACGGCATTCGCAAAGCACACACATCCAACACCGCCCCTGAACCCCCTTTGGCGCTACTCACCAATGAGGAATCCATCCATCTCTCGAACATCCGGAAGAACGTCACCATCCTCGACAGCTTCCTCTGCGAGAACAATAACTCACTCAACTCCTACGACGAGACAGACGTTTGCCTCAACTGTCTCAACCCCAGCGACCCTCTCACAACAGAGGACAAATTCGCCGCCGTCCTCAAGGCGGCTGGCAACGACCTCAACTCCGCCCGGGAGTCCTTGTTCAACACGCGCCGCGCTGAGATCGACGCTTCCCTCGACGAGTGGACCGAGTCCTACATGATGTACTGCAAGAAGGCCATTGTCCGGACGATGCTGAAGCTTAACGACCCCCCCTTCGACCTTTACTTCGACGACGAGTTCAAGGCCTGGATCGAACATCAGGCAGACACGCTGTTCAACGCCGCTCAACAAACCCTCCTGTCCGTCGATCTCGCGGACATTAAATCCTCGTGGCTCTCTGAGCAGGTTGCTCATTTCCGCTCCACCGCACAAACGGAACTGGACGTTCGTCTCGCATCCGTCACACAGGAGCGCGACGAGTTCCTTCACGCCTCGCTTGCTGCCCTTGAACAGGAGAAAGCCGATCGCCTCGCCTCCTACCACGCCCACGCCGCCCAGACCCTCGAAGAGGCCCAGACTGACGCTGCCACCCGCATTGAGGCCGGAAAGGCCAAGATCGAGGAGGAGCTCACGAAGGAGCTCCAAACCTACAAACACAACGCACGTATCGAGGCCGAGCGTCGCAAGGACAACATTTCCAAGGCTGCGAAGTCGGGCGTCCGCACCGCCGCACGATCGGCCTCCAACCGTCCTTCTCGTCAGAATACCCCTCTCCACCGCCCTAAGCCGTTACCCTCCGCGTCTGGCGTCCAACAAATGTCCTCCACTGCGAGCGACTCTGACGCCACACCTCCTGCCACACCCCGTATACCTGCCGCCCCTCTTTCCCCCTTGGTCATTACCGGCCCCGCTCGTCCCGCCACACCCTCACCTGCTGTGACCGCTCCTCCCGCCGTCCACCCCATCACCCACCAACCCGAACAAGGCAACGCCCAGCTCATGATCGGTGCCATGCAGTCCATCCTCCCCGGAATCCTCGCCACCTTTATGACCGAGCAGATTGCCCCGGCCATTGCCCCTCTCCAGACCGCTGTCTCCAGCCTCGCCACCCGTGTAGCCGCGGTCGAAGGCTACGGCATGTCCGGTGCCGAACCCTGGACCGCCGAAGACGACGAGGCCATGGCGCACAATGCGGCCGTCATGGCCGAGTTCGACTACTGTCCCGCCGACGCCTCCCACCCTGACCTTACCGACCCTGCCGTCGCCCGAGCCGCTTTTATCGCCTCTCGACCCCGCGCCTTATGGTGCACGATCTACGAGGTCGACATCCCTGACGGCGAGATGCCCTCCTCGTTTGAACTGATGATCGGACGGTTCGAAGACCTCTGGCGCACCTACTGCCTTAGCGAATCGCTCGATGCCGATCGCGCCCTCTTCGATCTCAGCACCCACTCCTCCCTCCTCCTGAACAACTTCAAACACGCACTCGTCAACTCCCTCCACGTTTTCACCCAAGGCGGCTTCTGCTGGCGCCGCGAGTGGATGTGCACCGCGTTCCTCCGGTCCCGCCCCTTCCGCGCCCACCCCGAACCACACGCACTCATCTCGGCTGAAGTCATCGAGAGGACCTTCGGCAGTGGCCCCCCGTTCTACCTCCGAGACTACCCCCAGGCCGAACAGCCCCCGCCCCCTGGCCTCGCCCCCGCCCCACTTAACCCCGTCCGCTCCGCGCTCACCCCCACACCCCACCGCCCCCCCCGCGCACCCTCCGCCCTTCCCACCTCTGGCCCATCGAGCCAGCCCATCACCCTCCTTTCGGACGCCGAGCCCACCCTGGCCCCCCGCCCCCCTCCGCCCCAGCCTCCCCTCTCTGCCCTCCGACCCCCCGATCGCCTCCCCGGCGCCCCTCTCGGTTCGATGGGCCTCACCACAGGCAGAGGCAAGTACTCATGGGTAGACGTTGCAAAGCGCGGCCGCCGCGCCCCTAACACCTCAACTCGCCCGACCCCCGCTGCCACCGCCGCCACCCCCGCCGCCGCCGCCCGCAAGCCGTCCCCACCCCACGCTGTCGACGCCGACGCCCGACAACACCTCCTGTCGGTCACCACCGACGAGATCAAGGCCCTGTGGAAGCAACGATTCGGGGCCACGGTCCCCTCCACCTACAAAACGAAGGCCGCCGTCGTTGAAGCCTACCTCCTCGGCAAACCCCGTGCGTCCACCCCCTCCCGCTCGTCCGCCCGCCCCTCTCCCCGACCCACCCAGCTCCGTAATTCGGAGTGGACGGTCACCAAAGGCCTCACATACGGACGCGACCCTACCAAGTCCCTCCCCCACTCCTCCCAAATTGTCACGGCGATCCAACGCACCTTGGATGCCCAGGGTAATCGCACCATCAAAGACGAGGCTCGCCTCCAACTCCTGGGCGGCCGCTGGTCTTCCAACACCATGTCTGCCTCCTCGAACTTCGTCCTCGTCTTCGCAGGCCAACCCGACCCTACCCTCGTTGTTGCCCACGAGAAAATCCTCACCGAACCGTTCGGGATCGGCGCGGAGCTGGTCCCCAAGGCAGGATTCTCGTGCATCCGCATCTTCGACGTCCCCATCTACGAGAACGCCTACCAGCCCGAACACCTCAAGGCGGAGATCATCCGGAACCCCCACTTGAAGGACCTCTCCTTCATCCAACCGCCGCGCTGGTTCTTTAAAAATCACGGCGACCGCACGAAGGACTCTATCGTCATCACGATCTTCGACCCCTCCAACAAGTTCACCCCTGCCCTCGTCCGCCGCCCCCTGTGGATGTTCGGCGACCAATGCAAGGCCCGCCGCTTCGACTCCCGCCCAGTCCTCCGCCAATGCGAGCGGTGCCACAAACTCGGCCATTCAGAGGACCGATGCGGGCGCCGCGACACGAATTTCGTCCGCTGCAAACGCTGCGGCGGCGGCCACCCCACCGCCGACCACGAGCTCCGCTGCCCCACCCGTGCCATCCATAAGTCGGGCGTGTGCGACTGCCCGCCAGTATGCGGCAACTGCAAAGACGCGAAGAAGAAGCCCCTCACCCATGAGTCCTTCAGCGTCCACTGCCCTCTCCGCAAGCTCTACCGCGACCCCAACGCTCCTCGCGAAGCGTTCTTCCAGGATCAGGACCCCGCCCTCCGCACCTCCGAGCCCCCGCCCATCTTCGACGAGGATCTCCCCACCGATGCCCCACCTTTCGACCACACGGTGGTCCTCCGCCAGCGCCCTACCGCCAATGCCCCCTCCTCCTCTGCTCGCATCGACGAGGTCATGTCCGACGCCTAGATGTCGGCCCTCCGCCCCTTCCAAGTCGTTTCGGTTAATGTTCGCAGGAGCAACGAACGCACCCACGCCCTCCTTAATTCGTCCACCGCCGATATTTTGCTGTTACAGGAACCATGGTTCGGCCGCATTGGCACCACCCGTTCTGATACTGACCCAGACGGGACCCCCTCCAAGGGCCTCGCCGTCCTCCCGTCCCTCTGGGACACCCACCCACCCAAACACGACCCACTGTCCGAGGAGGACACGGCAATCCCCAAAGTAGCCGCCTACACGCGCGTCGCCAATCGCCGCGAATGCATCGTCGTCAACGACCTCGCCCACCCTGCCGCCTCCCCCCACCTCCAGCTCCTCATGCTCACTGTTGGAGACGAGTCCTTCCTCCTCGTTAATTTCTACCACCACGTCGAAGGCAGCTCGCCACGCCTTGCCTCGCTGTCCGCCCTCTCCCTCCGCCCTGACCTCCCGGCCGTCGTCGCCGGGGACTTCAACACCCACTGCCCGCTCTGGTCTCTCCCTCCCACCCTCGGCGAACGCGCGACCGTCTCCCCTTGGGCACCTGCAGTCGAAGACTGGATGACGGCGAACCGCCTCTCCCTCCTCTCCCCTCCTCAGATCCCGACCCGCCGCGGAGAGCATGACCAGAAGGACACGGTCATCGACCTAGTCCTCTGGAACCTCGAAGCGGCCTGGTCCGACCAGTTTGTCTTCGACCGGGTCTCCTTTGCGGACTCCTTGGGGTCCGACCACGCCGCCCTCATTTTTTTCATGGGCACCTGCCCTCTTCCTCCCGCCGCCTCCCACCGCGCCCACCCCACGCTGGCTCGTCCAGGACTCCCTCCAAGACCTATGGCAGGAGCACTTTCGCACTCTCGCCAACTCACCCGCCCTCGCTCGACCTCCGACCGACCCGAATGCCCTCGCCCAGGCCCTTCTGCAAGCCATCGCTGACTGCAATGACTTCGCGTTCGACCGCGTGAACCCCCTCTCCCTCGGCCGCGGTGCCCGCTGGTGGAACGACGCGTGCTCTGGCACACTCGCCCAGCTCAAAGCCGCCCCGCCTGATGAACGTAAAGCGGCCTTTCGTCGCCTGAGAGCGACCATCCGCGTCGCCAAACGCGACTGGGCGGAGTCCATTCTCACGGACGCGACCAACAACACCGACGACCACTCCCTTTGGGCAGTTGCGAAGTGGCGTAAGGGACGGTCAAACCCCCTCATCCCACCCATTCGCACCCCCTCCAGGTCGCTCTCGGCTGACCACGCCAGCACCGCCGCCACCTTCCGCGCGCGGTTCTTCCCTACCGCGGCCCTCCCAGTCGAAACTATCCAAGACGACGACCCCGACCCCCTCCCCACTCGCCCCCATGTCCCCATCACCGAGGACGAAGTCCGCCATTGCCTTGTAGACACTTCCAACGGCTCTGCCCCCGGCCTCTCAGGGGTTTCCTACAAGCTCCTCAAGTGGGCCTTTGCTGCCTGCCCAGTGGTATTTGTCCGTCTCTTCAACCTCTGCCTGGACTGTGGTGTCCACCCCTGGAAAGAGGTCAAGGTTGTCATCCTTGCCAAGCCCTCCCGCCCTGACTACAGCGCCCCCAAAGCGTATCGTCCCATCGCCCTCCTTGAGTGCTGCGGCAAACTCTTAGAGAAGATCATCGCGCGGCGTATCATGGACGAGTCCAATGTCTCCCTCCTCATTGACCCCCACCAGTTCGGAAGCCGCGACTATCATTGTGCGGTAGATGCCGCAATGTGCGTTGTCCACAATGCAGAGGCTACCATCAAGGCCAAGCGTGCCGGGGCCCTCCTCCTCTTTGACATTTCAGGGTTCTTTGACAACATCAATGTTGACCGCGCCCTCCACTTCCTCCGCCTCATGGGCTTCAGTCGCGAACTCGTTGCCTGGACGACATCCTTCCTCGCACCCCGCTCCACCTGCCTCTCTTTTAACAACGAGTGCTCTGAGCCATTCCCAGTCGGCACCGGCACCCCCCAAGGGGCACCCATCTCCCCTGTCATCACCGCCACGTACACCTCTGCCATGCTTCGCTACCACAACGCTCAGTGGACCGACAAGACAGCCCAGTTGTACGTTGATGACGGGGGCATCTACGCCTCCGCCACCACTGTCCACTCCGCCCTCGATAAAGTCGCCTCTGGCCTTGAAGACCTCACTCTCTGGCTCAAGAAGAATGGCCTCCGGACGGACACGGACAAAGCCGAGGCCATCGTCTTCCTGCCCTCCCGCCCCAACCGCGACCTTCTTGGCCCCATCCCCACCCACGTCACTTATCGCGACCCGTTCGCAGGCGAAGTGAACATCAAACTCTCCCAGCAGGTTCGCTACCTTGGCGTGTACATCGACAGCAAGCTCTCCTGGATGCCACACGTAAAAATCATGGCTGCCCGCGCCCGCTCCACCCTCCAGGGCCTTGCCCTCCTGGGCAACTCAGTCCACGGCCTCCGCTTTGCTGCATGGCGCCGCCTCTTCCACGCCATCATCGTCCCCATCCTTACGTACGGGATCGCGTGTTGGCACCCCCTCGAGGGCACACGCAAGGGACTCATCTCCATCCTCCAGGTGGCCCAGAATGATGCCCTGCGCAAAATGAGCGGGTGCTTCCGCACCACGCCCATCGATCCCCTCCACAACCTCATGGCCATTCCCCCTCTCGAGTTCACTGCACGGAAACTGGTCCGCTCCTACGGGGATCGCCTCGCCCGCCTCCCGCCCACTCACCTACTCCACACCATCCTTACTCACAACCCAGCTGCCTCTGCCTACAAACCATTCGAGCCCCCCACCGCACTGCGCAGGCTCCATGCCGCACACCGCCCCTCCACCCCCTTTGCCCTTCCGCCCCCTGTTCGCGATCGCCGCACCCATCACGATCGCCTCACCTTTCTACCTCACGGCCGCCTCTCTCCCCACGATCACGCGATCACGAAGAAGCGAATGACACGCCGGGCTGCAGTCTGCCCCGTTCTCTTCATCTCCGAGGTATCTTCTTCTCCTGCCGGCTTCATTTCCGCTTGGGCCCTACAGACAGACCTCCCCCTGATCGGCGGCCTCACCTCACATCACTCCCGAGCCGGCGCCCAGCTCTCGGCACTCATCACAGGTCTCTCTTCCCCTCCGTTCCTAGAAAACGCGGAACACCTCAACCGGCTGGACATCTTCCTCCCCAACCGTGTGATACAGAGCCATGCCTCCTCAGTGGGCCCTGGCCCTCTACTGGCTCTTTCTTCCCGCCTACGTTCTTCTCTACTCACTCTCCTGGCCCTACCCGGATCTCCTCTATCCATTGAGTTCCGATGGTTCTCCCCCCGCTGGGCACACGCTCGCCACATTAGAGATTTTGTCGCTGGTCTGGATGACGACGACTTACCTCTACAGCTGCCTCTCCCACCTCCGGACCGCCGAGGCGAAATGTACCGAGAATGGGCCGCCTCGTACGCCCCCTCTGCTCGGACGTCTTACACCTCCTGTCGTCCCCCCGACGGCAACAGACCCCCCCCATTCATCCGCGGCGTCCTCGCCCGTGGTAGCCGTCGTCTCTTCTCCGCCGCCGTCCAGCTCTCTACCGGCCACGCCTTCACCTCCACCTACTCCCTTCGTTTTCGCCCGGGTGCCGATGATTACACCGCGTGCCCGTGCTCCACCCCGGGATCTTATGAATCTCATACAGCACGACACGTCATCCTCGACTGCCGGCGACATTTTCCAATACGTCTCGAGGCCTTTGGGACAGCGACCCCCTCCTTCGACTACATCTTCTCAACATTCGCAGGGGGCTTCCAACTCGGCGAGTTCCTCTGGCGCTCCTTCGACCTCCTTGTCCCCCTCCCACCTCCAGAACCGCGTTTCCGGTCGCCTGCCTAGTGGCCTCCCGCCGGACTTCTTCACAGACAGGAATGGCATCCAGATCCCGGAAGAAGAGGTCTTCCCTGACCTTGATGACCCGGCGGTCATGGATCGGCTTTTACGTAATACCCGTCGACAGCCCTAGCCTACTCTTTTATTCTCTACCTATGTACGCGCCTCCTACCCCAAGTTCTCTCATACATACGTCTCTCTGCGCACTCTAGTAGTGTACGTGTCTCATAGTTTAGTAACTAGGACAATAAACTGATTCCAAAAAAAAAAAAAAAAAAAAAAAAAAAAAAAAAGATTCCGATTTGTCTTTCCCCCCAGTTCCTTTATATTATAGAGGAAGGATAAGCACTCGCAATTAAGTAAAATCAATATTTTCCTGATGCTATGTTGGGCTACAGGCGAGCAGAGGAAGTGCGTTCGGGTGACGGTTGTTAGATGCCTTCACGGTCTCTTCACGGTCGCGGGGCTGCTCGACGCGCACCGCGGCGGCGCACGGGGTCCAATCCTTTTACGACCGCCACCCACGACCAACCTTCCCTCTTTTCTACTTGCCCCTAAAAACTCCCTCCCCCATGGCTGCTGTATACCAATATCCTATGCCGCCGGCGACGGCAGACCTTGGGATCGCATGCCAGTGGCCATTTCTCGAGAAGGGGGTCGACCTTATCATGACGCTCCGCACAGGCACACGCGTTTCCCCCACCAAGTACATGAACCTGTATACCCTTGCTTACTTCTCCTCCGCACCATACAGCACTACCTCTTCTGAGCAGTCTGTGGATGAGCGATGTCTCTCCCTCTTCACTCCCTGGCTGCGTCATACTGACACACCCTCTAGATAATGCCGCTCTGAGGAGCTCCTATTTATACAATGCCCTCGTTCGCTACTTTGCACAGCATTTACGACACATGAGAGATGTAAGCTGTTCGAATCATGATGATAGGATCGCGATTAATGCTATCTACAGTACTCAGATACGCTACAAAATGAACTTCTTTTGAAATATTACGCCGACAAATGGGATAGGTACACAACAGGCGCGAATTATGTCAGTCGTGTATTCGCCTACCTGAGCCGGCACTGGGTCAAGCGAGAGCGTGATGAGGGCAGAAAGGGTGTCTACCCGATATATACTGTGCGTGCGTTATCTGAGTAGCCTGCGTTGGCTAATAAGCGGATCTTATAGCTTGCCCTCGTCCAATGGCGTGCAAACTTTTTTTTACATATCCAAGGAAAGCAATCAAAACTCGCCGGCGCGATCTTGCGCCTGATCGAGGATCAACGGAATGGCGAAATAATTGACCAGGGTCTAGTGAAGAAAGTCGTAGACTCGTTCGTCTCCCTCGGTATCGACGATTGCGACCTGAACAAGGTTTCGCTTGTCAATTACGAGGAACACTTCGAAACACCGTTCCTCGTTGCCACTGAAGCCTACTATAAGCACGAGTCAGAGTCATTTCTCGCAGAGAACACCGTGTCGGATTATCTAAAGAAGGCCGAAGATCGCTTGAAAGAGGAGGAAGATCGCGTGGAACGGTATCTGCACACGACAACGCGCAAACGGCTCATTAATAAATGCGAACACGTCCTCATCCGTGCGCATGCAGAACTCATGTGGGAGAGCTTCCAGAGTTTGCTGGATTATGACAAGGAAGAGGATCTTCAGCGTATGTACTCCTTACTCTCCCTCATCACGGAAGGTTTGGAGCCTCTGCGGCGGAAATTCGAAGAACACGTGAAGAGGACCGGACTGGCAGCAGTCGCCAAACTGGTAGGAACGGACGCCGCTGCGATTGAAGCGCTTGAACCGAAGGCATATGTCGACGCTCTCCTAGAGGTCCATACAAAGTCTTCCGAAACCGTCAACCGCAGTTTCAAGGGTGAGGCTGGCTTCGTCGCAAGTCTGGACCGGGCCTGTCGAGAGTTTGTCAACCGGAATGCTGCAACTGGCACATCATCGAGTAGATCCCCCGAGTTACTTGCAAAGCACGCAGACGCACTACTACGGAAGAACAATAAGGTGTCGGAGGAAGGCGACCTTGAGGGGGCACTAAATCGCTTGGTAAGCAAATGTCAGGTTATACATTCTGAATTCCATGTGAAGATATGTTCCATAGATGGTCATATTTAAGTACTTCGAGGAGAAGGACGTCTTCCAAACCTTTTACTCGACAAAGCTTTCCGAGCGTCTCATCCACGGCGTGTCGGCATCTGACGAGGCAGAGGCGAGCATGATCTCCAAGTTGAAAGAGGCCTGTGGTTTCGAATACACGAATAAGCTCCAGTGCATGTTTTTTTCTATGAAATTTTTTTTTACTCCAGCACTAACTACTCTATTTCTAGTTATGTAGTTATGGCTGGGAATAAAGTGCCGGTATCAGGTGATGAAATCAGCTGTGTACTCGGTGTTAGAGCCGGACCACGGGGGGACCGGGGGTGAGGGGAAAAGACATTTATGTGTACCCTGATGGGGGTCATCATGATGTGGGGCACTGCATGTACCATAAGGGTTGTACTAAACTAAATGTATGATACTGTCAACGAGAGAATGAACTACTGTACGTTCTGTCTAAGGACTTCCTTTTCTGGTAACCACTACCTCTGCGGCTAAAAACCTTGGCCAATGAAAAAGTGGAAACTAGAATAAGAATTAGTCTACAGATCCCATAGTTCCTTTCCCTCTACCCCTCTCTTTTAAAAACCTTCATATCCAACTGGTCCTGTCTGACATCAGTGATGTGCATGGCCCGGCCTGAGGCCGTGAGCCGGGCCAAGCCAGGCCCAAGTAGGCCGGGCCAAGCCGGGCCAAAATGACGGCTTCATCAGGGCTTTGGCCCGGCCTGGATCCCAGGCCGGCCAAAGCCAGGCCGGCAGGCCGCGGCTTTTGCCGTTGTGCGGATTTGTGGCCACGTTCCCCTTCCGCCCGCCCTCTGCTCTTTGTCACTGTCTATCATTCTCATCGTCCGTCGCCCTCGCCTAGGGCCGCACGCCCGTCGCCTTCGCCTGGGGCGGCTAGGGCAGCACCCTCGCCGCCTTCGCCTGGCTGCACGCCCGTGCCCTCGCCTAAGCATTGCCCTCACCTGGGGCTGCACGCCCATCGCCTTTGCCTGGCGGTTGCAACGTCCAGCATCATGGTCGCAGACGCCCATTCTCCGAGCTCGCCGTCTCAGACACTCTCGGACTTTCACTTATCCCTGGATGGCGACTCACCGCGAATCGTAAATGGATTCAAACCGGCCGTCAATGACGTTCACCACGCGGGCAGCGAGGACGCCCTCGACCCCTTGAGCAGACTTCAACAAGAGCTCGAACGCACCCGCGAAGAAAGAGATGAATTCGCAACCCAATACCGAAATTTACTCGGGAAGCTCCAAACCATGCGCAACACGTTGGGCAACAAGCTGAAGCAGGATACGGTAAGTGCACCCAAACCTCCCCCCTCCGACTTTTTTTAAAGTTTGCGCCCGCACGCACCCCTCTCCAGGAAGAGCTCGACCGACGCGAACAACAAATAGCCCACCGCGCAAAACGAAGATCTCCTGTCGACGTTGGAGGTGCTGCAGGGCGAGGTGCTCGCCTTGAACGTGGAGGCGGAGCGCGCGGCGCGGGAGCTGGACGGGATCGACAGGAGGTCGCCGCAGCGAGAGCAAGCTTTGCGAAAAGCACGCGCCGAGCTCGAGCGCACTCGTACCGCGCGCGACGACTGGGAGGCCGAGGCCATGGCCCAGCGCGTGCGCGCGCAGGAGGCGCTATCACGCTCGACGCAACCTATCGCGAGCTGACGCGTCCAGCTCCCGCGTCGCGCGCTCCGCCTCCACGTTCGAGCGCGGCGCGGGAGCTGGACGCGATGCGACAGGAGGCCTCGGGCGAGTCGCTGCAGCGAGAGCAGGCTTTTGCGAGAAGCACACGCCGAGCTCGAGCGCACTCGTACCGCGCGCGATGGTTGGGAGGCCGAGGCCATGGCCCAGCGCGTGCGCGCGGAGGAGGTGCGCATCACACTCGACGCAACCTATCGCGAGCTGACGGGGGGCAAGGAGGCGTGCGAGCGCGATGCAGCGGCGAGGGATGCGGATGCCAAGCGTGCGAACAACTTGCAAGCCGTCCTTGAAGACTTCCAGAGTTTTACGTGGAACGTCCCCCCCATGTCGTACGTTACTGAGATTCCTGATCTTTACTTGATCTTCTTTTTTATCAGCGAAGGACCACGAACTACGGCAAGCGGTGAGCGAGCGTGAAGCCAGCTAGCTGACATCACACAGTCCCTTGTCGAAAATGAACGCCGCACGCTGCAGACAGAAGTCTGCTCCCTCTACGACGTCTAGTTGGGCTCGAGCTGACCCATTCACCCAACAGCCTAAATTAGAAGAAAACTCAACCAATAACGCACGGACACAGGCTTTAGAGCAGGAGGTAAAGGAGAGAACGCTTCTTATCGGCAAACTTCGCCATGAAGGTGAGTGTTTACTTTCTTTTTTGGATCTCTTTGTAACTCATCCATGCCCCATTTCTCACTAGCGGTAATCATCAACGAGCATCTAATGGAGGCTTTATAGCGTCTGCGTCGTGGATCTGCAAATGCCAATGTCGATTGGAGGCTAGTGACTAACATATTGCTCACGTTCCTCAATACGCCGCGGGAAGATTCGAAGCGACTTGAGACGCTTGGACTTCTGGCTTCCAACCTCTCCTGGTCAGATGAGGAACGCGTGCGTGCTGGACTGCAACATATGTGGGAACAATCCAGGTACTGCTAATTCGCCCATACAACCGCGTCTGTTGGAACTCGAGAAGATACACGAGACTGAGGTACATCACACGAAGAGTTCTCTTGGGATGAGCTAGTGATCGATGATGATGGGGAGATGATGGATTGGTCAGAGTAGCTAGCAGTGTCCAGATGTCTTTCGTTCTGGTTCATAGAATGTTTTGTTTTCCTTTTTTTTTAACATATAAAAGCCGCGGCCTGGGCCAGGCCGAGCCAAGGCTAAGCCGTGAATCCCAACCAAAAATCCGTAAGGGAGAGTACCTTGAAATCCCTCGAGGGATCCTCGGGTATTTGGAG